>JBAKBP010007660.1:0-97711 GCA_037953745.1 Lithodes maja
GGTCCAGACAGATTCAAGACTGAGAGCTCACCTCACTGTCGTACCCTTCGGACCCCCTTGATATCTATCCCTCTCAACCCCACTTAGAAACTTTCTCTCTTACTTTGTATACCTTCTTTCCACTACTTCACCAGTCTATTTAATTACCCCATCCCCTTGATAGACCTTATATCTATCATTGTATTAACGACGAGCTCTCAGATAATTAGATAGGATTTTGGGCCTTATGCAGAGATATAATTGTTAATGAGACCTAGGAAGCTTTTTTGTTGTCTCATATTTGGTGGTTTCATGCTTGCTAGTGTGTTCTTGTGGCAGGTGAGCCGGGGCTAGACCGGAGGGGAGGCTTTTTGTGATCCTTTAAGTAAAGTCTGCTGGTGCGAGTCCTGTGGACCTGCACGACTTTACTAGGATACCCGTGGGAGTCTGGGGGCATTTTCTTGTCTGTGTGCCTGTGTGTCTAGTGTTGTGTTGTGTGAGGGCCCTTGCCTAGTCCACTCACCACTGCGTTAGCACGTCTTGCATTTGTTTTAGGGTCGCCAGGAGAGAGTCTGATACTTGGGATCTGAGTCTCTCAAGAGAGCACCCTTTCAATTAGAGTAATTTGGCGCACAGACTTGGGAACGTCCCTAGGCTAGAGCAGGTGGCTCAGCCCGGGTATCCGAAGTCTATATCCTTCCGGCTAGACCTCTGCCACTTGGCAGATTAACAGCTAGCGGTTTATTATATCTGTATGCTTGTTATTGTGCCACAGTTTACCGTCTTTGTGAGCATTGTGAGTCAGGGTGTGGCTTAGAGACTCTGTCCGAGCAGGCTTGCCTGACTAAGAGTGAGAAGCACACCTGTATGTGGTTATGTTGCGAGTTGCTGCCTTTATTTAATTATACCTATGCCATCATACACTGTAGGTCCTATCACTAGTATTTATTCCTGCTTATTAGTTAAGAGTTCTCTAAATCCGTAACTTACTTTCTTTGCTAAGCATCAGATCCTACAGTAGCCGCATGCAGTTTAGAAACCTGCATCTTGTCTACCTGTACGATGTTTTGAGGACTGTTTGCTTTCACCTTCTTTCACGCAGGGGTGATTAGTTGTATTAATTAACGTAACGTTAAATGTACTTTCTTCTAGTTTGTTATTAAATTGTTTCTGCAATTTAATTCCGTTATCTATCTTTTCCTTGAAGCTTTAAGTCAACTTAGTTGTGTGATCTTTTGTATAGCCTGCTTGACTATCAGCAGTCTATAGTGCGTGCACCCTGTAACCGAGTCATAGGATACCTCGTTGTCCAGGCAGGATTCTTGACGGTTTAGGGTGGTCTGTTGCCTGGGTTTATAGATAAGGGTTGGATCTAGCGTTTTCCGTTGTTGCTTGTTGCCGCATACCTAGTCCAATAGAAAGAGCCCAGTGTTTATATATCCCAGGACGTAACACCCGTTATCGCAGATTAACTCTGGAGGGTATAGGTGTTTTGTTCGCCGGTATATAAGTTCGAGGGTTTGGATCTAGCGTACCGTTGTTGCATAGTGCCCTATTACTAGTCCAATTATTAAGTGCCCTTGTTTTATTCGTAGCCCCGGTCGTAACACCCATTATTTCTTTCCTCCCCATTCTCTCCTTGCTTCCCATTCTCTCATTGCCTCCCATTCTCTCATTGGTTTCCATTATCTCCTTGCTTCCCATTCTCTCCTAGCTTCCCATTCTCTCATTGCTTCTCAATCTCTCCTTGCTTCCCATTCTCTCATTGCTTCCCATTCTCTCATTGCTTCCCATTATCTCCGTCCTTCCCATTCTCTCCTTTTTCCTCATTCTCTCCTTGCTTCCCATTCTCTCCTTCCTCCCCATTCTCTCCTTGCTCCCCTTCCTCCCCATTTTCTTGTTGCTTCCCTTTGTCTCATTGATTCCCATTCTCTCATTGCTTCCCATTCTCTCCTTCCTCCCCAAGCTCTCCTTGCTTCCCTTTCTCTCCTTGCTTCCCATTCTCTCCTTCCTCCCCATTCTATCCTTCCTCCCCATCCTGCCCCTTCTCTACTTGCTTCCCATTATCTCATTGCTTCCCATTTTCTCATTGCTTCCCATTTTCTCATGGCTTACCATTCTCTCCTTGCTTCCCATTCTCTCATTGATTCGCATTCTCTCATTGCTTCCCATTTCCTCGTTGCTTCCCATTCTCTCATTGCTTCCTATTCTCTCCTTCCTCCCCATTCTTTCCTTACTTCCCATTCACTACTTCCTCCCCATTCTCTCCTTGCTTCCCATTCCCTCATTGCTTCACATTCTCTCCTTGCTCCCCATTCTCTCCTTATTCGTTATTCTCTCCTTGCTTCCCATTCTCTCCTTCCACCCCATGTTCTCGTTGCTTCCCTTTCTCTCAATGCTTCCCATTCTCTCATTGCTTCCCTTTCTCTCCTTGCTTCCCATGCTCTCATTGCTTCCCATTCTCCCCTTCCTTCCCATTCTCTCCTTCTTCACCATTCTCTCCTTGCTTCCCATTCTCTCCTTCCACCCCATGTTCTCGTTGCTTCCCTTTCTCTCATTGCTTCCCATTTTCTCATTGCTTCTCATTTTCTCCTTCCTCCCCATTCTCTCCTTGCTTCCCATTCTCTCATTGCTTCCCATTCTCTCATTGCTTCCTACTCTCTCCTTCCTCCACATTCTCTCCTAGCGTCCTATTATCTCATTACTTCCTATTCTCCCATTGCTTCCCATTATATCCTTGCTCCACATTCTCTCCTTGCTTCCCATTCTCTCATTGCTTCCCATTCTCTCATTGCTTCCTACTCTCTCCTTCCTCCACATTCTCTCCTAGCGTCCTATTATCTCATTACTTCCTATTCTCCCATTGCTTCCCATTATATCCTTGCTCCACATTCTCTCCTTGCTTCCCATTCTCTCATTGCTTCCATTCTCTCATTGCTTCCCATTCTCGTATTGCTTCCCATTCTCTCCTTGCTTCCCATTCTCTAATTGCTTCCCATTCTCTCATTGCTTCCCATTCTCTCCTTGCTTCCCATTCTCTCATTGCTTCCCATTCTCTCATTGCTTCCCATTCTCTCCTTGCTTCCCATTCTCCCATTGCTTCCCATTATATCCTTGCTCCACATTCTCTCCTTGCTTCCCATTCTCTCATTGCTTCCCATTCTCTCATTGCTTCCCATTCTCTCATTGCTTCCCATTTTCTCCTTCTTTGCCATTCTCTTCTTCCTCCGAATTCTTTCCTTGCTTCCCATTCTCTTCTTGCTTCCCATTATCTCATTGCTTCCCATTTTCATTTTGCTTCCAATTCTCTCATTGCTTCCAATGCTCTCCTTCCTCCCCATTCTCTCGTTGCTTTCCATTCTCTCATTGCTTCCCATTCTCTCCTTGCTTCCCATTATCTCATTGCTTCCCATTCTCTCATTGCTTCCCATTCTCTCATTGCTTCCCATTCTCCCATTGCTTCCCATTCTCTTATCACTTCCCATTCTCTCCTTGCTTCCCATTCTATCATTGCTTCCCATTCTCTCATTGCTTCCTATTTTCTCCTTCCTCCCTAATCTATCCTTGCTTCCCATTTTCTCATTACTTCCCATTCTCCCATTGCTTCCCATTATATCCTAGCTCCCCATTCTCCCCTTCCTCCCCATGTTCTCGTTGCTTCCCTTTCTCTCATTGATTCCCATACTCTCATTGCTTCCCATTCTCTCCTTCCTCCCCCTTATCTCCTTGCTTCCCATTCTCTTCTTGCTTCCCATTCTCTCATTGGTCCCCATTCTCTCCTTCCTCCACATTCTATCCTTCCTCCCCATTCTCACCTTACTCCCCATTCTCTCCTTGCTTCCCATTCTCTCATTGCTTCCCATTCTCTCATTGCTGCACATTCTCTCATTGCTTCCCATTCTCTCCTTGCTTCCCATTTATCATTGCTTCCCATTCTCTCATTGCTTCCCATTCTCTCATTGCTTCCCATTCTCTCATTGCTTCCCATTCTCTCCTTCCTCCCCATTCTCTCATTGTTTCCCATTCTCTCTTTGCTTCCCATTCTCTCCTTGCTTCCCATTCTCTCATTACTTTCCATGCTCTCATTGCTTCCCATTCTTTCATTGCTTCCCATTCTCTCCTTCCTTCCCATTCTCTCTTTACTTCCCATTGACTCCTTCCTCCCCATTCTCTCCTTGCTTCCCATTCCCTCATTGCTTCACATTCTCTCCTTGCTCCCCATTCTCTCCTTATTCCCTATTCTCTCCTTGCTTCCCATTCTCTCCTTCCACCCCATGTTCTCGTTGCTTCCCTTTCTGTCATTGCTTCCCATTCTCTCATTGCTTCTCTTTCTCTCCTTGCTTCCCATACTCTCATTGCTTCCCATTCTCCCCTTCCTTCCCATTCTCTCCTTCTTCACCATTCTCTCCTTGCTTCCCATTCTCTCCTTCCACCCCATGTTCTCGTTGCTTCCGTTTCTCTCATTGCTTCCCATTCTCTCATTGCTTCTTATTTTCTCCTTCCACCCCATTCTCTCATTGCTTCCCATTCTCTCATTGCTCCCCTATCTCTCCTTCCTCCCCATTCTCTCCTAGCTTCCCATTCTCTCATTGCTTCCCATTCTCTCATTGCTTCCCATTCTCTCATTGCTTCCCATTCTCGTATTGCTTCCCATTCTCTCCTTGCTTCCCATTCTCTCATTGCTTCCCATTCTCTCATTGCTTCCTACTCTCTCCTTCCTCCCCATTCTCTCTTAGCGTCCTATTATCTCATTACTTCCCATTCTCCCATTGCTTCCCATTATATCCTTGCTCCACATTCTTTCATTGCTTCCCATTCTCTCATTGTTTCCCATTCTCTCATTGCTTCCCATTCTCTCATTGCTTCCCATTCTCTCCTTGCTTCCCATTCTCTCATTGCTTCCCATCATCACATTGCTTCCAATTTTCTCCTTCTTTGCCATTCTCTTCTTCCTCCCCATTCTCTCCTTGCTTCCCATTCTCTTCTTGCTTCCCATTCTCTCATTGCGTCCCATTTTCTCTTTGCTTCCAATTCTCTCATTGCTTCCAATTCTCTCCTTCCTCCCAATTCTCTCATTGCTTTCCATTCTCTCATTGCTTCCCATTCTCTCATTGCTTCCAATTCTCCCATTGCTTCCCATTCTCTTATTGCTTCACATTCTCTCCTTGCTTCCCATTCTCTCATTGCTTCTCATTCTCTCATTGCTTCCCATTTTCTCATTACTTCCCATTCTCCCATTGCTTCCCATTATATCCTAGCTCCCCATTCTCCCCTTCCTCCCCATGTTCTCGTTGCTTCCCTTTCTCTCATTGATTCCCATACTCTCATTGCTTCCCATTCTCTCCTTCCTCCCCCTTATCTCCTTGCTTCCCATTCTCTCCTTGCTTCCCATTCTCTCATTGGTCCCCATTCTCACCTTCCTCCACATTCTATCCTTCCTCCCCATTCTCCCCTTCCTCCCCATTCTCTCCTTGCTTCCCATTCTCTCATTGCATCCCATTCTCTCATTGCTGCCCATTCTCTCATTGCTTCCCATTATCTCCTTGCTTCCCATGTCTCATTGCTTCCCATTCTCTCATTGCTTCCCATTCTCTCATTGCTTCCCATTCTCTCATTGCTTTCCATTATATCCTTGCTTACCATTCTCTCCTTGCTTCCCATTCTCTCATTGCTTCTCAATCTCTCCTTGCTTCCCATTCTCTCATTGCTTCCCATTATCTCATTGCTTCCCATTATCTCCGTCCTTCCCATTCTCTCCTTTTTCCTCATTCTCTCCTTGCTTCCCATTCTCTCCTTCCTCCCCATTCTCTCGTTGCTCCCCTTCCTCTCCATTTTCTTGTTGCTTCCCTTTGTCTCAATGCTTCCCATTCTCTCCTTCCTCCCCATTCTCTCCTTGCTTCCCATTCTCTCCTTGCTTCCCATTCTCTCCTTCCTCCCCATTCAATCCTTCCTCCCAATTCTCCCCTTCCTCCCCATTCTCTACTTGCTTCCCATTATCTCATTGCTTCCCATTTTCTCATTGCTTCCCATTTTCTCATGGCTTCCCATTCTTTCATTGCTTCCCATTTATCATTGCTTCCCATTCTCTCATTGCTTCCCATTCTCTCATTGCTTCCCATTCTCTCATTGCTTCCCATTCTCTCCTTCCTCCCCATTCTCTCATTGTTTCCCATTCTCTCTTTGCTTCCCATTCTCTCCTTGCTTCCCATTCTCTCATTACTTTCCATGCTCTCATTGCTTCCCATTCTTTCATTGCTTCCCATTCTCTCCTTCCTTCCCATTCTCTCTTTACTTCCCATTGACTCCTTCCTCCCCATTCTCTCCTTGCTTCCCATTCCCTCATTGCTTCACATTCTCTCCTTGCTCCCCATTCTCTCCTTATTCCCTATTCTCTCCTTGCTTCCCATTCTCTCCTTCCACCCCATGTTCTCGTTGCTTCCCTTTCTGTCATTGCTTCCCATTCTCTCATTGCTTCTCTTTCTCTCCTTGCTTCCCATACTCTCATTGCTTCCCATTCTCCCCTTCCTTCCCATTCTCTCCTTCTTCACCATTCTCTCCTTGCTTCCCATTCTCTCCTTCCACCCCATGTTCTCGTTGCTTCCGTTTCTCTCATTGCTTCCCATTCTCTCATTGCTTCTTATTTTCTCCTTCCACCCCATTCTCTCATTGCTTCCCATTCTCTCATTGCTCCCCTATCTCTCCTTCCTCCCCATTCTCTCCTAGCTTCCCATTCTCTCATTGCTTCCCATTCTCTCATTGCTTCCCATTCTCTCATTGCTTCCCATTCTCGTATTGCTTCCCATTCTCTCCTTGCTTCCCATTCTCTCATTGCTTCCCATTCTCTCATTGCTTCCTACTCTCTCCTTCCTCCCCATTCTCTCTTAGCGTCCTATTATCTCATTACTTCCCATTCTCCCATTGCTTCCCATTATATCCTTGCTCCACATTCTTTCATTGCTTCCCATTCTCTCATTGTTTCCCATTCTCTCATTGCTTCCCATTCTCTCATTGCTTCCCATTCTCTCCTTGCTTCCCATTCTCTCATTGCTTCCCATCATCACATTGCTTCCAATTTTCTCCTTCTTTGCCATTCTCTTCTTCCTCCCCATTCTCTCCTTGCTTCCCATTCTCTTCTTGCTTCCCATTCTCTCATTGCGTCCCATTTTCTCTTTGCTTCCAATTCTCTCATTGCTTCCAATTCTCTCCTTCCTCCCAATTCTCTCATTGCTTTCCATTCTCTCATTGCTTCCCATTCTCTCATTGCTTCCAATTCTCCCATTGCTTCCCATTCTCTTATTGCTTCACATTCTCTCCTTGCTTCCCATTCTCTCATTGCTTCTCATTCTCTCATTGCTTCCCATTTTCTCATTACTTCCCATTCTCCCATTGCTTCCCATTATATCCTAGCTCCCCATTCTCCCCTTCCTCCCCATGTTCTCGTTGCTTCCCTTTCTCTCATTGATTCCCATACTCTCATTGCTTCCCATTCTCTCCTTCCTCCCCCTTATCTCCTTGCTTCCCATTCTCTCCTTGCTTCCCATTCTCTCATTGGTCCCCATTCTCACCTTCCTCCACATTCTATCCTTCCTCCCCATTCTCCCCTTCCTCCCCATTCTCTCCTTGCTTCCCATTCTCTCATTGCATCCCATTCTCTCATTGCTGCCCATTCTCTCATTGCTTCCCATTATCTCCTTGCTTCCCATGTCTCATTGCTTCCCATTCTCTCATTGCTTCCCATTCTCTCATTGCTTCCCATTCTCTCATTGCTTTCCATTATATCCTTGCTTACCATTCTCTCCTTGCTTCCCATTCTCTCATTGCTTCTCAATCTCTCCTTGCTTCCCATTCTCTCATTGCTTCCCATTATCTCATTGCTTCCCATTATCTCCGTCCTTCCCATTCTCTCCTTTTTCCTCATTCTCTCCTTGCTTCCCATTCTCTCCTTCCTCCCCATTCTCTCGTTGCTCCCCTTCCTCTCCATTTTCTTGTTGCTTCCCTTTGTCTCAATGCTTCCCATTCTCTCCTTCCTCCCCATTCTCTCCTTGCTTCCCATTCTCTCCTTGCTTCCCATTCTCTCCTTCCTCCCCATTCAATCCTTCCTCCCAATTCTCCCCTTCCTCCCCATTCTCTACTTGCTTCCCATTATCTCATTGCTTCCCATTTTCTCATTGCTTCCCATTTTCTCATGGCTTCCCATTCTTTCATTGCTTCCCATTCTCTAATTGATTCCCATTCTCTCATTGCTTCCCATTTCCTTGTTGCTTCCCATTCTCTCATTGCTTCCTATTCTCTCCTTCCTCCCCATTCTCTCCTTACTTCCCATTCACTCCTTCCTCCCCATTCTCTCCTTGCTTCCCATTTCCTCATTGCTTCACATTCTCTCCTTGGTCCCCATTCTCTCCTTATTCCCTATTCTCTCCTTGCTTCCCATTCTCTCCTTCCACCCCATGTTCTCGTTGCTTCCCTTTCTCTCAATGCTTCCCATTCTCTCATTGCTTCCCTTTCTCTCCTTGCTTCCCATGCTCTCATTGCTTCCATTCTCCCCTTCCTTCCCATTCTCTTTTTCTTCACCATTCTCTCCTTGCTACCCATTCTCTCCTTCCACCCCATGTTCTCGTTGCTTCCCTTTCTCTCATTGCTTCCCATTCTCTCATTGCTTCTCATTTTCTCCTTCCTCCCCATTCTCTCCTTGCTTCCCAGTCTGTCCTTGCTTCCCATTCTCTCATTGCTCCCCATTCTCTCCTTGCTTTCCATTCTCTCATTGCTTCCCATTCTCTCCTTGCTTCCCATTCTCTCATTGCTTCCCATTCTCTCATTGCTGCCCATTCTCTCATTGCTTCCCATTCTCTCCTTGCTTCCCAATCTTTCCCTCCTCCCTATTCTCTCCTTGCTTCCCATTCTCTCCTTCATTTATATTCTCTCCTTCCTCCCCATTCTATCCTTCCTCCCCATTCTCTCCTTGCTTTCCATTTTCTCATTGAAATGACGGACCTAAAAGCAAGCCCGGAAGTAATAAAGTGTAGGATAGCCAGTCTTCGCATACCACAGCTGAAGAAGAAGAACAAAGCTAACTATGTACCTCACAATAACCACATAACCATTTTCCCTATAACATTGTGACCTCGGGGCCTGAGAAACGAGTGTCGAATATAATGCCGCATATTACCTCTAAAAGAGTAGAGAGGAGTATGCAACCACACAACAATACTATTCTAAAACTTCACGGCTCAGAGTAGCGAATTAGCGTGTTGGCTTGTACCAGCCTGCCCCTACCCACCTGGAGAGTACCTGCCTGAAGTACTCCTGAAGTCCTGCCTGTGGACGCCCTGCCTACCTGAAGTCTGGACCCTGGACTTCTGCTTGAGTGACGCCGTACACCCCTGAAGTGCTGCTCCATGGACCCACGATCAACGTTGGCCAGACTTGTACTCTCGATCCCTGCCCTCCAAATAGCCTAAGCGTCACTGTGTATCTTACATTGTGTTATTGTTGTGAGGTAATAAGGTAAAATATGTGAAACGTGTTGTGCGAAGTTATTCTGTGATCTGTGCCTAAGATCCTTTGCGTTGCGTACTGTGTTAATCCTTCAGAATATTATATAGAACCAGTGTTAGATTTGTGATTAATTTCTAAACCTGTTCATTGATTAATTTGCCATAAAAGTATTACGCATACGTTATATAATTGTGTTCGATCAATCACCTTACCACTCTCTCGCAGATTTTCCATATAGGCCTATATGTATTCTGTTGTTTTTTTTGTGAGTTGAAATTGCAGTGTATTTCGTGAATTAATGTCCTTACTTAAACAAATTACCTAGAACCTACTTTCATTTTCATAACGAATTTACTTGCTCTCCCATATTAATTAATTTACTTCCCGAGCCCTATTTTTACGCTCCTTCACCTAATCACTTTTGTAAATGTTTTATGAACTCTTATTCCCGTTCATTTGATTACCGATGTAAGTAATTTTGATTCTTCATGCGCAGGAATTCCAGTATCGCATAGTTTCTATTGCTTAATTCAACATCATTCTTCTTGCACTTCGTATAATTATTAAGTGTATGTAATTCACAGTCTCTGTTAACCCTTAATTAGCGGCGCGCAACATAAGTCGAGTTAAATAAAGCTGGACTATGTGGCGGCGCTCGACATATATCGTGTGGCAATTTCAGCACGTAATGTTGCTGAGAGAGAGAGACAAGTGGTGGCAGGAGAGTAGCGAGCGTATGACTGCTCCCGACCACCGCGGCGAACCTACTGACACGAATCCCACCTCCTCCCTCCCTCTCTCACTCGCTATATACGGAATTGTATGGGGAAATTGCCTAATTACATGCTTTTTGCACTCGCGTTGCACGGTTTTTGCAAGAAAACTAGCCATCATAAAAGGATCGTTATGGTGTCATTCGAAAGCTCTGTTTATGCCCTTTCAGGGATAGATACTTGTTTTACGTTCTGGGTCTTATTTAGGCATGAAAATGATCACGTAAACAGCCCTATTTTGGCTAAAAACACCCCGCTGGGCGGTACATATAAATAAACCGCATAGGCCGCTCGTAAGGTGTTAACGTGTTCAGAACTTTTATTTAACCCGTCCAGCCCCGGCTAGTTTTGTAATGTTTGTTCACCAGAACCCGGCCGGTTTTCAAAAAATGGTTTTTATTCCAGAAACAATAGCGAATGGGTTAGGAATGAAGGAAAAACCACGAAAAACCGCTCAAAAAGCTTAAAGAATGGTCCTACAGAGCCCCCGAAAACGTATTTTACAAGAGTAAAAAATTGAAGGCAATTACCCCAAAAAACCAGGTTATTGCGCGCTCACGCGCACGCACGTGGACTTTGAGAGTTTTCAACCATCGGCACGGTTGCATGGGATACGTACACAGTTCCCATACAAATCTGAGCCCTCTTGAGTGGCTACACCTGAGGTTACGGTCGGCGCAATTAGGGTGACGCGCCAGGCGTGTCTCTGGGGCTATGCGTTACATACATCGCCGACGCGCCAGGCGCGTCGCTGGGGCTGTACGGGTTAATACTGCTATAAGTATTATTGAGCATAACTTCGTCGTATGCGCCCAATCTATTATTGATTAATATTTTATTAATTATATTTGTACGCTTTTCAACTTTACCCGCATTCTCAGAGCATTCTTGATTAACTTTGTTGATTCAACGTAGTCTGTCTCTATCTTGAATTGTATTGATTTATTCAGTATATTCTGCACTCCATAATATTATATATTAATTGTACATCTGAATTCCTAAGTTTGATTTGTTATTATTGCATACAATCACTTAACGTGAATATAAGATATAAAATAAGAACTCATAGTTTATTATTCTACGAACCTAATCTTGTGTAAATTAAATAGTTCATTCTTCTGCCACCAGCTATCTTGAACTTATATTAAAACTCAACTCGTAGTTGCATTAACTATAATTTAAATTCTCAACACCGCAGTCCCGCTCATGACCTGACCTGTTCACCATAAATCGAAAGGTCACTTTAGGCTACGTAGTTTCTCACCTAGCGCACCCTTTTATCGTGTGACTTCCTCTGCGTACCTGCGTGTTTGTTTATCCTCAATTCCTCCCATCTCTCCTCTTGAGATTATTCATTGTTTAGTTACTTTAATACTTCTTTCATGGAAGACACTCGACCCCCATCGATTATTGTGTTGAGGGTTGATAGTATCATATGTTTGTACTTTTGTTGCTATATGTTGTTCCTTTATATGTAACCACAAGTGATTTATATCATTCTCTGATTAAGAGTATCAACCCACAAGCATTATATTATCTGTTTGTTGTTGTTTATTATTTATTGTGAATCAGAAACCAACCAAGTATACAAATCTATATTTGTACCTTGTCATAATATATGCACATGTAAAGACAGTCTACAACTCCTCCAGCTAGATAGCTCTTTAACCCGGGAGCTGCGGGGAGACTCTTAAGAGTTCCCCCGGCGGACTGCGGGAAGACTCTTGAGAGTAAGTAAAATAAAAAATCAACTTTTGACATCGAAAAAAAAAAAAAAAAATATTTTTATTTTTTTATTTTTTTATTTTTTTTGGCCCCTGGGCCATGCAAAATCTCAGTCCTCTACCTCCCCTCCTTCCCCACTTTCCTCCTCTCCTTCAGTTATCACCTATTTTCCCTATTATTCCCTTATTCTGAGGTATATTTTCGTGCTAACATTAGCGAGTTGCAAGCAGGGTGTTGTCATCACTGATGGCAAGCGAGTGCAAGAGAGAGAGAGAGAGTATCGATCGACTGTGTCTCAGTGGCCTTGGGGGAAATTGGCGGGAAAGCAGTTTGCCTCACCCATACATTATACAACTCGCGGGCTATATCTCCGATTTTGACCATCCAAACGCTGTTTTCACTCGTTTTATTGTTGTTTCAGGTTAATACCTTTATAATCAACCCATAATAGGCGCATATGGATAATTATTAATGCTATTAATGGTACAATGAATATTTTAGTGACGGAAACACCTCAAATACGTCAGCACAGGGGGACGTTTTCAATTACCCCCATGCGCACTTGTTAGGTTAAATAAAATACCATTGCTGTACCTATACTTGTGTTGTTATACAGTTCTGTATTGTCCTAATTGAATACCTATTATATATGATTAAGAATGTGCTAGATGTGACCCTGTCAAGCTGTATCAAGGTCTATCGATCCATAATTGGATCGTTATACAAACTATAATTATCACGAGTTGTAAATTATCATAACCCAACATAACACTCATTGTTTCCCATTCTCTCATTTCTTCCCATTCTCTCATTCCTTCCCAATCTCTCCTTCCTCCCTATTCTCTCCTTGCTTCCCATTCTCTCATTCCTTCCCATTCACTCATTGCTTCATTTGATCTCCTTCCTTTCCATTCTCTCCTTCCTCCCCATTCTGTCTTTGCTTCCCATTCTCTCCTTGCTTCCCATTCTCCCATTGCTTCCCATTATCTCCTTGCTTCCCATTCTCTCATTGTTTCCCATTCTCTCATTGCTTCCAAATCTCTTCTGCCCCCTATTCTCTCATTGCTTCCCATTATCTCCTTCCTCCCCATTCTCTGCTTGCTTCCAATTATCTCATTGCTTTCCATTCTCCCATTGCTTCCCATTCTATCCTGGCTTCCCATTTTCTCCTTGCTTCCCATTCTATCATTGCTTCCCATTATCTCATTGCTTCCCATTCTCTCCTTGCTTGTCATTCTCTGCTTGCTTCCCATTCTCTCATTGCTTCCCATTCTCTCATTGCTTCTCAATCTCTCCTTCCTTCCCTTTCTCTCCTTCCTCCCCATTATCTCCTTGCCTTCCATTTTGTCCTTGCTTCCCATTATCTCATTGCTTCCCATTCTCTCATTGCTTCCCATTCTAACCTTCTTCCCCATTCTCTCTTTGCTTCCCATTCTCTCCTTCCTCCCAATTCTGTCATTGCTACCCATTCTCTCATTGCTTCCCATTCTCTCATTGCTTCCGATCCTCTCCTTGTTTCCAATTATCTCATTGCTTCCCATTTTCTCATTGCTTTCCAGTTTCTCCTTGCACAATATTCTATCATTGCTTCCCATGCTCTCATTGCTTCCCATTCTCTCATTGCTTCCCAAACTCTCATTGCTTCACATTCTCTCCTTCCTCCCCATTCTCTCCTTGCTTCCAATTATCTCATTGCTTAACATTATCTCATTGCTTCCCACACTCTCATTGCTTCCCATTCTCTCATTGCTTCCCATTCTCTCATTGCTTCCCATTCTCTCATTGCTTCCCATTCTCTCATTTCTTCCCATTCTCTCATTGCACACCATTTTCTCATTACTTCCCATTCTCTCATTGCTTACCACTATCTCATTACTTCCGATTCTCTCATTGCTTCCCATTCTCTCATTGCTCCCCATTATCTCCTTCCTCCCCATTATCTCCTTGCTTCCCATTCTCTCATTGCTTCCCGTTCTCTGTTTGCTTTCCATTCTCTCCTTCCTCCCCATTTTCTCATTGCTTCCCATTATCTCATTGCTTCCCATTCTCTCATTGCTTACCATTCTCTCCTTCCTTCCCATTCTCTCCTTCTTCCCCATTCTATTTTTGCTTCCCATTCTCTCATTGCTTCCCATTTTATTTTTGCTTCCCATTCTCTCATTGCTTCCCATTCTCTCATGTCTTCCCATTCTCTCCTTCCTCCCCATTCTCTCCTTGCTTCCCATTCTCTCCTTCCTCCCCATTCTCTCATTGCTTCCCATTATCTGCTTGCTTCCCATTCTCTCATTGCTTCCCATTCTCTCCCTCCTTCCCATTCTCTCTTTCCTCCCCATTCTCTCATTGCTTCCCATTCTCTAATTCCTCCCCATTTTCTCATTCATCCCATTCTCTCATTGCTTCCCATTCTCTTCTTCATCCCCATTTTCTCCTTGCTTCCCAGTCTCTCCTTGCTTCCCATTCTCTCCTTACTTCCCATTCTCTCATTGTTCCCCATTATCTTCTTCCTCCCCATTATCTTCTTCCTCCCCGTTATCTCATTTCTTCCCATTCTCTCATTGCTTCCCATTCTCGCATTGCTTCCCATTCTATTATTGCTTCCCATTCTCTCATTGCTTCCTTTTCTCTCCTTCCTCCCCATTCTCTCCTTGCTTCCCATTCTCTCATTGATTCCCATTCTCTCATTGCTTCCCATTCTCTCCTTCCTTCCCATTCTCTCCTTCCTCCCTATTCTCTCATTGCTTACCAAGCTCTCATTGCTTCCCATTCTCTCCTTGCTTCCCATTCTCTCTTTGCTTCCCATTCTCTCATTGCTTCCCATTCGCTTATTTCTTCCCATTCTATAATTGCTTCCCATGCTCTTATTGCTTCCCATTCTCTTATTGCTTCCCATTTTCTCCTTGCTTCCCATTCTCTCATTGCTTCCCATTCTTTCCTTGCACCCCATTCTATCATTGCTTCAAATTATTTCATTGCTTCCCATACTCTCATTGCTTCCCATTTTCTCCCTGCTTCCCATTCTCTCATTGCTTCTCATTGCTTCCCATTCTCTCATTGCTTCCCATTCTCTCATTGCTTCACAATCTCTCATTGCTTCATATTTTCTCTTGCTTTATATGTTCTCATTGCTTCCCATTCTCTCCTTGATACCATTCTTTCGTCTCTTCCCATTCTCTCCTTTCTTCCCATTCTCTCATTGCTCCCCATTCTCTCATTGCTTCCCATTCTCTCATTGATTCCCATGCTCTCATTGCTTCCCATTCTCACATTGCTTCCCATTATCTTATTGCTTCCTATTCTCTCATTGCTTCCCATTCTCTCACTGCTTCCCATTCTCTCATTGCTTCCCATTCTCTCATTGCTTTCCATTATATCCTTGCTTCCCATTCCCTCATTGCTTCCCATTTTCTCCTTGCTTCCCATTATCTCCTTCCTCCCCATTCTCTCCTTGCTTCCCATTCTCTCATTGCTTCCCATTCTCTCATTGCTTCCCATTATCTCATTGCTTCCCATTCTCTCCTTCCTTCCCATTCTCTCATTGCTTCCCATTCTCTCATCGCTTCCCATTCTCTCCATCCTCCCCATTCTCTCCCTGCTCCCCATTCTCTCCTTCCTCCTCATTCTCTCCTTGCTTCACATTCTCTCCTTCCTTCCCAAGCTCTCATTGCTTCCCATTCTCGCATTGCTTCCCATTATCTCCTTCCTTCCCATTCTCTACTTGCTTCCCATTCTCTCCTTCCTCTCCAATCTCTTGTTTCTCCCCATTCTCCCCTTCCTCCCCATTTTCTCGTTGTTTCCCAGTCTCTAATTGCTTCCCATTCTCTCCTTCCTCCCCATTCTCTACTTGCTTCCTATTCTCTCCCTGCTTCCCATTCTCTCATTGCTCCCCATTCTCTCCTTCCTCCCCATTCTCTCCTTCCTCCCTATTATTTCTTTCCTCCCCATTCTCACCTTGCTTCCCATTCTCTCATTGCTTCCCATTCCCTCATTGCTTTCCATTATCTCCTTGCTTCCCATTTTCTGCTTGCTTCCCATTCTCTCATTGCTTCTCAATCTCTCCTTGCTTCCCATTCTCTCATTGCTTCCCATTCTCTCATTGCTTCCCATTATCTCCGTCCTTCCCATTCTCTACTTTTTCCTTATTCTCTCCTTGCTTCCCATTCTCTCCTTCCTCCCCATTCTCTTGTTGCTCCATTTCCTCCCCATTTTCTTGTTGCTTCCCTTTGTCTCATTGATTCCCATTCTCTCATTGCTTCCCATTCTCTCCTTCCTCCCAATTCTATCCTTCCTCCCCATTCTCCCCTTCCTCCCCATTCTCTACTTGCTTCCCATTATCTCATTGCTTCCCATTTTCTCATTCCTTCCCATTTTCTCATGGCTTCCCATTCTCTCATTGCTTCCCATTATCTCATGGATTCCCATTCTCTCATTGCTTCCCATTTCCTCATTGCTTCCCATTCTCTCATTACTTCCTATTCTCTCCTTCCTCCCCATTCTCTCCTTACTTCCCATTCACTCCTTCCTCCCCATTCTCTCCTTGCTTCCCATTCCCTCATTGCTTCACATTCTCTCCTTGCTCCCCATTCTCTCCTTTTTCCCTATTCTCTCCTTGCTTCCCATTCTCTCCTTCCACCTCATGTTCTCGTTGCTTCCGTTTCTCTCAATGCTTCCCATTCTCTCATTGCTTCCCTTTCTATCCTTGCTTCCCATGCTCTCATTGCTTCCCATTCTCCCCTTCCTTCCCATTCTTTCCTTCTTGACCATTCTCTCCTTGCTTCCCATTCTCTCCTTCCACCCCATGGACTCGTTGCTTCCCTTTCTCTCATTGCTTCCCATTCTCTCATTGCTTCTCATTTTCTCCTTCCTCCCCATTCTCTCCTTGCTTCCCATTCTCTCCTTGCTCCCCATTCTCTCATTGCTCCCCATTCTCTCCTTCCTCCCCATTCTCTCCTTGCTTCCCATTATCTCATTGCTTCCCATTCTTTCATTGCTTCCCATTTTCTCATTGCTTCCCATTCTCGTATTGCTTCCCATTCTCTCCTTGCTTCCCATTCTCTCATTGCTTCCCATTCTCTCATTGCTTCCTACTCTCTCCTTCCTCCCCATTCTCTCCTAGATTCCTATTATATCATTACTTCCCATTCTCCCATTGCTTCCCATTATATCCTTGCTCCACATTCTCTCCTTGCTTCCCATTCTCTCATTGTTTCCCATTTTCTCATTGCTTCGTATTCTCTCATTGCTTCCCATTCTCTCCTTGCTCCCCATTCTCTCATTGCTTCCCATTTTCTCCTTCTTTGCCATTCTCTTCTTCCTCCCCATTCTCTCCTTGCTTCCCATTCTCTTCTTGCTTCCCATTCTCTCATTGCTTCCCATTTTCACTTTGCTTCCAATTCTATCATTGCTTCCAATTCTCTCCTTCCTCCCCATTCTCTCATTGCTTTCCATTCTCTCATTGCTTCCCATTCTCTCCTTGCTTCCCATTATCTCATTGCTTCCCATTCTCTCAATGCTTCCCATTCTCTCATTGCTTCCCATTCTCTCATTGCTTCCCATTCTCTCATTGCTTCCCATTCTCTCATGTCTTCCCATTCTCTCCTCCCACCCCACTCTCTCCTTCCTTCCCATTCTCTCCTTCCTCCCCATTCTCTCATTGCTTCCCATTATCTACTTGCTTCCCATTATCTCATTGCTTCCCATTCTCTCCTTCCTTCCCATTCTCTCTTTCCTCCCCATTCTCTCATTGCTTCCCATTCTCTAATTCCTCCCCATTTTCACATTGCTTCCCATTCTTTCATTGCTTCCCATTCTCTCCTTCATCCCCATTCTCTCCTTGCTTCCCATTCTCTCCTTACTTCCCATTCTCTCATTGTTCCCCATTATCTTCTTCCTCCTCATTATCTTCTTCCTCCCCCTTATCTCATTGCTTTCCATTCTCTCATTGCTTCCCATTCTCGCATTGCTTCCCATTTTCTTATTGCTTCCCATTCTCTCATTGCTTCCCATTCTTTCCATGTTTCCCATGCTCTCATTGTTTCCAATCTTCTCCTTGCTTCCCATTCTATTATTGCTTCCCATTTTCTCATTGCTTCCTTTTCTCTCCTTCCTCCCCATTCTCTCCTTGCTTCCCATTCTCTCATTGATTCCCATTCTCTCATTGCTTCACATTCTCTCCTTCCTACCCATTCTCTCCTTCCTCCCTATTCTCTCATTGCTTCCCAAGCTCTCATTGCTTCCCATTCGCTCATTTCTTCCCATTCTCTAATTGCTTCCCATTCTCTTATTGCTTCCCATTCTCTCATTGCTTCCCATTCTCTCCTTGCTTCCCATTCTCTCATTGCTTCCCATTATTTCCTTGCGCCCCATTCTATCATTGCTTCTAATTATTTCATTGCTTCCCATTCTCTCATTGCTTCCCATTCTCTCCCTGCTTCCCATTCTCTCATTGCTTCTCATTGCTTCCCATTATCTCATTGCTTCCCATTCTCTCATTGCTTCCCAATCTCTCATTGCTTCATATTTTCTCATTGCTTTATATTTTCTCATTGCTTCCCATTCTCTCCTTGCTTACCACTCTTTCGTCTCTTCCCATTCTCTCCTCTCTTTCCATGCTCTCATTGCTCCCCATTCTCTCATTGCTTCCCATTCTCTCATTGCTTCCTATTCTCACATTGCATCCCATTCTCGTATTGCTTCCCATACTCTTATTGCTTCCCATTCTCTCATTGCTTCCCATTCTCTCACTGCTTCCCATTCTCTCATTGCTTCCCATTCTCTCATTGCTTTCCATTATATCCTTGCTTCCCATTCTCTCATTGCTTCCCATTCTCTCCTTGCTTCCCATTATCTCCTTCCTCCCAATTCTCTCCTTGCTTCCCATTCTCTCATTGCTTCCCATTCTCTCATTGCTTCCCATTATCTCATTGCTTCCCATTCTCTCCTTCCATCCCATTCTCTCATTGCTTCCCATTCTCTCATCGCTTCCCATTCTCTCCATCCTCCCCATTCTCTCCCTGCTCCCCATTCTCTCCTTCCTCCCCATTCTCTCCTTGCTTCCCATTCTCTCCTTCCTTCCCATTATCTCATTGCTTCCCATTCTCTCATTGCTTCCCATTCTCTCCTTCCTTTCCATTCTCTCCTTGCTTCCCATTCTCTCCTTCCTCTCCAATCTCTTGTTGCTCCCCATTCTCCCCTTCCTCCCCATTTTTGCGTTGCTTCCCATTATCTAATTGCTTCCCATTCTCTAATTGCTTCCCATTCTCTCCTTCCTCCCCATTCTCCACTTGCTTCCTATTCTCTCCTTGCTTCCCATTCTCTCATTGCTCCACATTCTCTTCTTCCTCCCCATTCTCTCCTTCCTCCCCATGTGACGTCTACCAGCATTGGCAGAATCGCCTCTCGTTAGCCACTAGTGCTCGCCAGGGACATTGAAATGGGCTACAGTTATCAGAGAATGTTGTTCTTTCTTTCCTAGTACTCATATTGTCACAGACAGTCCAGTGGTGGTCTTTGTTTTTGTCTGTGACAACGGGTTGTATTTTATATCAATAGTAGTGATGATAGTACCAGCGAGGGAAGAGAGAGACTTTTTGAAGCGAGATGGTAGTGAGTGACTTGCTGTGTCACATGACACCTGCTGTCTTGTGACGTATCGGCCCGTGATTGGCCGACCAGTGCGCCTTTGCGGGCTCCTGTGTAACTAACCTCCTACACGAGGGTCGACAGGAGCTGTCCTCCTCAGGACAGGCTAGGCGTGCATGCATCTAACATCCCTTTGCTTACTCTCCCCCGATCACCACCTTTAGAACTGTTTCTCTCTCTGAACTTCTTCTTTTCCATTACTTCTCACCTTAATTCAATTACTTTTCCCCTTGGGTTCTGCATACGGTTTCCATAGCCGGCCCATTGTATCGCATGCGCCGTCCTCTGAGATATTTACATGTACTTAGAATAGGTTTGAGGGTTCTTAGTTAGTATAGGTTATGAACTCTGTGTGTCTCCATTATTGATTTAGTGTCTCTGCTCTTTTATTTAATGCTAGACTGGGATAAGGTAACTGTATTCGTTGTCATCGATGTGTGTACGGTTTGCTTATACCTACACGACTTCGACCGGTCCTGTGGTAGCCTGTGTTGTCTTTTCGGTTGCGTCCTTTTGCGAGTGCAGCTTTGTGTTGACTGAGGGTTTTGGCCTGTACCAGTTCCTCACTTTGCTGTCTCTTTGCTTGTCTTTGGAGGGTCGCCAGGATAGAACCAGATACTTGTGATCTGGATCTATCAAGAGAGCACCCTAATCAATTAACATAACTTAAAGGATGCAGTCTTAACCCAGGAACTGCGGGGAGACTCTTAAGAGTTCCCCCGGCGGACTGCGGGGAGACTCTTATGAGTGAGTGAAAAAAAAAATCAACTTTTGACATCGAAAAAAAAAAAATATATATATATTTTTTGTATTTTTTTATTTTTTTTTGGCCCCTGGGCCATGCAAAATCTCAGTCCTCTACCTCCCCTCCTTCCCCACTTTCCTCCTCTCCTTCAGTTATCACCTATTTTCCCTGTTATTCCCTTATTCTGAGGTATATTTTTGTGCTAACATTAGCGAGTTGCAAGCAGGGTGTTGTTGTTGTTGTTGTTGTTTTTCCCCAAGCTGCCTGGCCGAACAGCCCCAAGGCCCCGAGCAAGGCCAAGGCCACAACCGAGCGCCCCCACAGAACCCTCCCCGCCGACCACAATAAAGCCTGGGTGACCGAAGCCACTCCACGGCGGGGAGCTGAGGAGGGCGCGGAAACGCCCGGGAAACCAAAGCCCCACCCAGGGCCCTGTGCCCCTCAGCAATTATGAAGAGAAAGTTGAGGGGCAAAGGAAAGATGTGACGCTTTGGCTTCCAATCTTGGTAGATTAGGAGGTCAATCCACGCAAGAGACGCCGTCACTTGAGATCTAGAAAATATTTAAGTAAAAGGAACAGTCAGAGTAAGCTATGGGTATGGCAGAGATCGCTCAGTTCTCACTCTGATAGACCAGCCCATCACCAAGCAGGGTGTTGTCATCACTGATGGCAAGCGAGTGCAAGAGAGAGAGAGAGAGTATCGACCGACTGTGTCTCAGTGGCCTTGGGGGAAATTGGCGGGAAAGCAGTTTGCCTCACCCATACATTATACAACTCGCGGGCTATATCTCCGATTTTGACCATCCAAACGCTGTTTTCACTCGTTTTATTGTTGTTTCAGGTTAATACCTTTATAATCAACTCATAATAGGCGCATATGGATAAGTATTAATGCTATTAACTCCCTCAGACATATATGACGCAATTGAGTCATATGGACTAGTGAACCAAAAACTCATATGACTCAATCGAGTCATATGGACTTATCTCCATGCCTCTATAATAAGTTATATGACGCACTAGCGTCATATGGAGCTCAGTAAGTCCGATAAGTTAGCTTACGATAAAACTGTTGGTGGCAACCTCAGCCACCTCCGATAATTCTAACGGCCGCAGTGTTGTTGTGAGTGTAGTGCGAGGCAGTGGCAATGATCCCGGGGCTCCCGCCTACTCGGACTTATTGGAACTTAATATGTCTGAAGGAGTTAATGGCATAATGAATATTTTAGTGACGGAAACACCTCAAATACGTCAGCACAGGGGGACGTTTCCAATTACCCCCATGCGCACTTCAGAGGTTAAGGACTTCGCTAGGATACGAGCCTGTCTTGCTCAACCCCAGTTCCTTACCTAGAGTATCCCAGCTAGACATTATTAATTGAGTAGACACTTATTAGTATTTAATATAAGCTCTTTGATATGTGCACATTATTATTCACAGCATTTATTAGTCTAGGTTGTTGCTGAGCCGCACAACCATAGTAGGCTGTTTCGTTGATGAGGAAGTACTTCTTTTAGTGTCGAGCATTACTACCGTTGCGCATTCATAGTATTCTTGTGTCAGTTAACATTATATGTCCTATCTTTTTGTGTATTCGCTGTACACGTGTGGTGTCCTGCCTCCTGCCTTTATATAGTTTAAGATACGAGCATCTTATGAGCATCAGACATTCTTCAGAAGTTTCCAGGTCTATGCTGTAGGACTATACTTCACTTTCTTTCAGATAGGAGTGAAGAGTTTATTGTTGTTTAAAGTAACTGTATTGAAGCATCTTTTTATTGTATTAAATCTTGCAGTGATTTAATTGATCTTTCCATAGATTCTTTTGTATGTATTTTAACGTAACTTGCATCTTGTTTGTTATCAGGCTATACCAGTGTGGGTTAGCCTGAAGTAGAGTACATTTATGCCCAGTTAAGGATACCCCGTTATTGCAGATTAACTCTGGAGGGTATAGGTGTTTTGTTCGCCGGCATATAAGTTCGAGAGTTTGGATCTAGCGTACCGTTGTTGCATAGTGCCCTATTACTAGTCCAATCATTAAGTGCCCTTGTTTTATTCGTAGCCCCGGTCGTAACAAATGGCGACCTTGCCTAGTATCTTATCTTAGTCGTCATTTAGTGAACTAAGAAATAATTGCATGATTTTTGGACATTTGTTTTTTGAGGAATATTTTGGACACGGAATTTGTTTAGGCATCGTAGTATAGCACTTGAGTGGTCTTCAAGCATTTTTTGAGTGAATAGTGCTACATGAGAGTTTAGGTACTTTTTTTTTTATAAACGTTGAGGATTTCCGGTGGACACTATGTCGAACGACGGATCAGTGTACAGTGAGGGCACAGGCGAGGAGGGGGAGAAGGTGGATTTGGCTAGCGGCGCTCGAGTGGTGAACAGTGAGGAGGATGCTCGGATATTTTTGGAGGAGCCTGTGTCGGCGGATCGGGTGTCGGGGCTAGACCGGTACGGACTGCAGCGTGTAGCCACGGTCTTTGGGTTTCCCGGTACTAGCAATTTGTCGAGAGGTGAGCTGGTTACCTGTGTGCTCGGTGGGGTGCGTGGGGCTTCGGGTGGAGCGGGAGCTGGGGCACCTTTTGCCCAGCCCCCATTCCACTCGACTCCTACCATGGCGCCCCCTCGGGCTCCGGAGCCGGGTACGTTCCCACAGGCCGATGCCCGCTGGCAGTTCGGTATGCCTCTAGGTGGCTCACAGGGTGGATCCCAGATAGTAGCACCCCCTCCTCAGGGTTTGTCTTCCGAGATGTTGTTTCAGCTCGAACTCGCCAAACTTGAGCTCGAGAAGCGGCGGATTCAAGCTGAGGAGAGAAAGGCCATATGTGAGGCTGAGCAGCAGCAGCGTGAGGCTGAGCTCAGGCAGCAGCAGCAGCAGCGGGAGGCTGAGCTCAGGCAGCAACAGTAGCAGCGGGAGGCTGAGCTTCAGGTTGAGGCTACGAAGTACTGTGCAGACATAGAGCTTGAGAAGTCTCGGGTGGAGTCGACAGGGCAGCGTCTCAGTTCTGGGAATCGAGGTCTTGATCAGTCTTTATCGCACCTTCTTAAGTTAGTCCCTGCATTTGACCGAGTTTTTCCTACGTTTTGAGAAGAAGTGCCGGGAGCACCAATGGCCTGAGGTTAAGTGGGCCGCCCTTGTTTCCTCTAGGTTGATTGGCAAAGGACTCAAGGCATATGATGTGTTGCCCTTGGACTCTTGCATCGATTATGAGGTACTGAAGGAAGCTGTTCTGCGGGCGTACGAGTTACAACCAGAGACATATAGGTTGAAGTTTCGGGGTGTTACGAAGGGTCGTGAGTGCACTTTTCTAGAACATGCCTGGGAACTGTCTGATGCTTTGAGAAATTGGCTGAGGTCAGAGAAGGTGACGACGTTCGAAGAGCTTGAGCAGTTAGTCCTTCTAGAGCAATTTTTTAAATGCACAGGCGGCGACCTGACTTTGAACCTCAAAGAGAAACAACCTAAAACTCTACAAAAGGCAGCTGAGTTGGCTGACCTGAGAGTATCGCTGATTCGTGGGTGCGGGTCTGCACAACGGACCGATGCAGTTAACCTGACAAGCGCGAAATAGACCTAGGGGCTAGGGTAGTTATTTGTGCATTTCTAGCCTTGGATTCTGACAGAATTCGTTATATTTACAATATAGAGTATTATTTGTTTTCGGTATGCCTTTATTTTACATATATGTTGTATATATGAACCTTCAAGAGTGCTAAAATAAGTGGGAAAAGCATTTGGGTGGTGAAAAACGAAGATATTGGCCACCCGGTCATAATCTCAGGCGAGAGAGAGCCACAGGCAACCCTCCTCTCTCGCTGTCTGTGAGGTAACTCAGACGAGCGGGGCGGTGTGGGCCGGTGTCTGGGTGTTACATAACGATCTTTTCTGCAACCCACTTGTGCTACATTATCGCGGGAGAGAAAAATAACCGATAAATGATGATAATAAGAGGAAAAATAGGTGATAATTGAGGATGGGAGGGAGGGGGGAATAAGGTGGGGAAGGAGGGGAGGGGGGAGGGTGAGATTTACATGGATGAGTACTGGAGGGGAATTATCTCACCTAGAGACAAATTCCTTTGTTTTGATAGGCCCCTTTTTTTTTGGGAAGGCTTTTTTTATGGTCTTGCTTCCATGAGGCCTATCGCGTTCCCTATAGGAAGCCTTCCGTGAGGCCTATCGCGCTTGCCGGGTTAACAAGGGGCGCAACACTCCACCCCCCTCCGAGTCAGTGATGCAATATTTAATAACAAAAGAAAGAGCAATGATACTAATTTTGATCACAAACCAAAAACCGTCCCGTTTGAGAAAGGTCAGGGCCCTTCCCCACCTCAGGGGAAGTCCAAGGGTGAAGTAGAGTGTTTTAAGTGTCATAACAAGGGGCATTTTGCACGTTCCTGCCCTAGTAACCAACCTACAGCAGTCGTGTCTTTGGCTAGCAACATTAGGGTGTCTCTGAGGTCTTCTGCATTTACCCGTGGTGATATGCCAGATGCGGGGGCACAGCCAGTGAAGGAGTGTCTGGAAGGCTCAAAACCTGTCCGCGATGCTTTTTGCGACCATAGAGGGCGTGGCTGCGTGAGCTGGGCTGGTTGCAAGCATGGGTTGGAGTTGTTGCGAGATACAGGTGCATCTCAGACTCTGATGAAAAACTTTACAGGCCAACCTATTAACGTGGCACGGGTAGTTGTGGTGCAGGGTATTAATGCTACACGGTCATACCCGTTGGTTCGAGTGGAGCTGGAGGTTGATGGTGTGACACGATAAATAGATGTGGGAATCGTAGAGAAACTGCCAGTCGTGGGCGTCGACCTTCTTCTCGGCAACGACTTTGCGGTGCCTACTTCTGAGGTTCCACCCTTAGTCGCTGCCGAGAGGGCGGCCGACGTGAGTAGGGAGGGGCAGAAGTTGGTCGAGAGGTGTCAATTACAGCCAAGGGCGTGTGTTGTTACCCGATCTCGTGCATCTAAGGTGTCACAGCCTATTCCTCAGTCTCTAGACCAGCGGAGGAACGGTCGGAAGGAGAAAGATAAAGTTGGGAGTAATTTTGTGAGTTTTGATCCAGCGGCTCTTCTTGGCGACTCAGTATTAGCACCAACGTTTAGGTCCGGAGTGGCCCCAGAACCTGTCACACTTGGTGAGGAGGTAGGGCGTAAGAAAACTCCGAGACAGCAAGTTGAACTCGAGGACGGTGAAGCATGTCAAGTGAACCTGTTAGAGTTTGTGAGGCAACCACCTGAGCAGCCTACTGTCCCTGTGTTGGTCTGCAGCGGCCAAGGTGGAGAAGGAGAGGGGGGCAGTGGGGCACAGGTGGAGGAGAGTTGGGATTGTCATGTCTCGGTGGAGCAGTGGGCGGGGGACACGAGCCAGGTGGCTGTGGAAGCGCTAGAGCACCTGCCTGAGCAGCAGTGTGCAGCGCTCCAGCACCCGCTCGGTTCATACCCCACTGTTTGTGCCGAGCACCCAGGCCTCACAACTCTTGCGGTGCACGAGGTTCCGCTGACAGGTCACTTGAGTGTCAGTAGACCGTTGGCCTCGTTGTTTCAGTGGTTCAAGGTGGGCGACGAGGCTTTGGCATGGTTGTCAGGTCAGGGTCGACCCATGGCTACTAAGGGTAGTGGTCAGAACCAGGACATTGAGCAGATTGGTGAGGTTGGCTGTGGAGTGGATGTGCCGGGTCGTCGCATAGCCTCCCAATGCTGCTCTAGTATTATGCAACAGCCCTACCATAGACCGACTGTATCTGGCCATGTCGCTGAAGGCGGTGATGCTGCGCAAGCAGATGTAGTCGCAAGGAATGCGGGGGTGCGCATGTACGGTATCGGCGGGGAGGCCTTAGCAATTATGAACTATGAGAGTGACTGCACAGGTGGTACAGATTGTCACTCTCATGACCTTGCTGTTCTGGGAACAAAGGTGGAGAAGGAGGGAGGCTTTGGTGTAGAAACTGTGGTCTCGGCTGGGTTGTGGGAGGGCAATGAGCATGTTGTTCGTCGAGATAAGTTGCAACCTCTTGTTCCTGAGCGCCAAGAGAAGTTGTTTACTAGGCTGTGGCAGTACATCAGCATGTTTGCTCATTCTCCAGGCCTGATGTACGGGGTAGAATCCGACATAGAGGCTGGAGACAGTGCAAGGATCAAATTGGCTCCCTACCGTATAAATCCTGCAAGACAGCCTGTGGTGAAAGCAGAGCTGGACTACATGTTGACGAAGGGTCTGAGGGATAAGGAATGTCGTGAGTGGTCGTTGCCTGTAACTTTGCAACCTGTGTTAAGTGGCAAGATTAGTGTGTGTGTTGATTGCAAGCGTGTGTGTGCATTATCCCTGACAGACGCCTATACGTTACCTAGAGTTGACAATCCCATAGACCGCATCGGGGCTGCATCGCTTATCACAAAGGTAGAACTAGTGAAAGGTTTTTGGCAGGTCCCGTTGCCGGAAAGAGCGAAGAGAAGTGCCAGTCTTGTGATGAACTGGGCAGTTTATCAGTGCCAGGTGTTCTTTATGCTGCCGGAACACAAGTTGGATGTGTGGCATGTTAAGGGCACTGATAATGTTGTGGCTAATTGTTTGTCATGGGAGGGTAATCTTCAAGGGGCACCCTCCCCGTTCAGTCAGTGTGTGTGTTTGAGAGTTGAGAAAAACCAGGCTTGCCCCTGTAGAGCAGCCGTCAAAAACAACATTAACATTAAATACCAAAAATCACATAAAAACTCTTTCTTTTTTATATTTAATTGTAAGTTGCCAATGTTATAGCTAAAGTCCTAAGTTGAACCTGTCTTTCACTTAGTTGGCTGGGCTCTGTGAAGCTCGCTCAGAGAGCATAGCAGGCTAAAATTATACTATTGTGTTTGGGAGGGGTTATAAGATTTTCTTTATGCTAATGTGTTGTTTTATTTAAGATTGAGCTTTGCATTTCATTTCTGGTGGAGTGGCTAGGTGTGGCGGGTCTTGTCGGCATTCTGCCTTGTCAGATATGGTGCTTGCCCAATGTTGAGCGTCCCATATCTTGGGCAGGGTGTGACATCTACCAGCGTTGGCAGAATCGCCTCTCATAGCCACTAGCGCTCGCCAGGGACATTGAAATGGGCTACAGTTATCAGAGAATGTTGTTCTTTCTTTCCTAGTACTCATATTCTCACAGACAGTCCAGTGGTGGTCTTTGTTTTCGTCTGTGACAACGGGTTGTATTTTATATCAATAGTAGTGATGATAGTACCAGCGAGGGAAGAGAGAGACTTTTTGAAGAGAGATGGTAGTGAGTGTCTTGCTGTGTCACGTGACACCTGCTGTCTTATGACGTATCGGCCCGTGATTGGCCGACCAGCGTAACCAGGCTCCTGTGTAACTAACCTCCTACACGAGGGTCCACAGGAGCTGTCCTCCTCAAGACAGGCTAGGCGTGCATGTATCTAACATCCCTTTGCTTACTCTCCCCCGATCACCACCTTTAGAACTGTTTCTCTCTCTGAACTTCTTCTTTTCCATTACTTCTCAACTTTATTCAATTACTTATCTCCTTGGGTTCTGCATACGGTTTCCATAGCCGGCCCATTGTATTGCATGCGCCGTCCTCTGAGATATTTACATGTACTTAGAATAGGTTTGAGGGTTCTTAGTTAGTATAGGTTATGAACTCTGTGTGTCTCCATTATTGATTTAGTGTCTCTGCTCTTTTATTTATTTTTAAAGGTAACTATAGTCGTTGTCATCGATGTGTGTACGGTTTGCTTATACCTACACGATTTCGACCGGTCCTGTGGTAGCCTGTGTTGTCTTTTCGGTTGCGTCCTTTTGCGAGTGCAGCTTTGTGTTGACTGAGGGTTTTGTCCTGTACCAGTTCCTCACTTTGCTGTCTCTTTGCTTGTCTTTGGAGGGTTGCCAGGATAGAACCAAATACTTGTGATCTGGATCTATCAAGAGAGCACCCTAGTCAATTAACGTAACTTAAAGGATACAGTCTTAAGGACTTCGCTAGGCTACGAGCCTGTCTTGCTCAACCCCAGTTCCTTACCTAAAATATTCCAGCTAGACATTATTAATTGAGTAGACATTTATTAGTATTTAACCCTCCCGCATCCAGCAACTTAATTATCTAACTTACGGTAAGACCTTCTTTAACCCTTTCACGCATATGACGCGATTTTGAGCATATTGGGGATACTTTAAAGCCTTTGTTACCATCAGGGGTATTTAGAAACCTTTAGTTTAGTTACTTCAACCTCTGCAGTTGTCTTTGAGTTAGCTGTGGGCAGAAAACTAATGTTGGAGAGGTAATTATAAGAGTGAGAGAACTCTATATCTTATTGCTAATCTGGCAACCTCTGCGTCATAAAAGCGTGAAAGGGTTAATTTGCCATGAAATATCAGGCTGGGCGAGTTTTCGAAGCCTTGTGTTATTCTGTATTTTCATCCACCAGAATGCTGTTTATTGTGATGTATCATATGTCAATGGAAAGAGGAATATTTATAGTACATGATAAAACAAAACAAAAATGTAAATAAATCGAAATATGAAAGTGTAAATGAGTCCGGAATACAATTATTTCCCATACAATTGTCTTCACATCGTCCTAGCTCTAAATTGTGAGTGATGACCATATATTTTGTTTTGCTCAAATGATAGTATTTTGTCTCCTCTTTCCAAATCTGAAAACAGAAATTGTTTATCTTCAATAGTTCTCAAGCAGTGACCGAAACAAAAAAACTATGATTTTGATTGATATGGTTTATAACATTTTCGATTTATTTCGTTGCTACGAAGTGTATGGTTTTAAATTTAGGCTGTTTGAATTCGGCAAATAATGCTGATGAGTATAAAACAAACTAGAAGTTCCTAGGACAAATATTTTTTGCGCTATGAATATTTGAAATGAAGAGCCAAAATGCGAATATTTACGCTTCACCCGTCTCTTTTCCGCCGATGCTAGCCGGGTTCCGAGCTGTTCCCCACCTCGTCATTGGTTTATTTGCTCGGATGCGTATATAACTGTTTATATCACCGTCATCGGAAAATTATGCTCTTTCTAATGGTGAAAACAAAAATAATATAGCGTTATTGGTTCGCGAGCTATGCGCAATTGTTTCCATGCACTGCTATTGTTTTGTAAATAAATGAGAATGTTTATACAGATGTTTATCTTTGCCACAATATACAACACTTTTATATAATTTTCCTTGCCAATAATTGTATAATGTTCATAGAAGACATGTCAGTCATGAAGGTTGTCAATTTTACTTACCTGATAGGGCCACAACCCTTTCCAACGAGAATGGAAATGGCTCCTGGGTTGACACTGAAAAAACAAAACAAGAAAGCCAGGTTATCATCAAGTAATAATACACGTTCTCCTCCACAATGCAGAACTTCTGCTTATCAGAATTAATTTATCCCCAGAGCTACTACTCTTTGGAATTCACTTCCCTCGAATTGCTTTCCACAAACTTACATATATATATATATATATATATATATATATATATATATATATGTAAGTTTGTGGAAAGCAATTCGAGGGAAGTGAATTCCAAAGAGTAGTAGCTCTGGGGATAAATTAATTCTGATAAGCAGAAGTTCTGCATTGTGGAGGAGAAAGTGTAAATTCATGGGCGCTCTCAGCTGCCCTAGTTCTACGGGGAAAGATGTGGAGAGGCGGCACAATTGAAGCAAGTTCCTCGGAACAATTGCTGTGAAAATATCTGTAGAATAATGCAAGGGATGCAACGTTTCTTCGAATGGATAATGTAGGAAGGTCCTGTGTGATTGCAGGGTTATTGATTAATCTAATAGCTTTATTTTGAATTTTGTCCAACTGCCTCAATGCAACCACTCCACTTCCACCCCACAAGAGGTGAACAGTAATCCATCTGAGAACGCACATGACTTTTATATATCACGGCCAACTGCTCGTCAGTGAAGAATTCTCGAACTCTGTACAGGAGTCCCAGTTTTTTAGAGGCATTCTTAGCAATGCTTCTAACATAATGTGTCCAGCTCAAGTTAGTAGTTAATGTTACACCGAGAATGTCAATACTAGGGGAAGTGGGAATATTTACATCATTAAAAAATATATGGGAGTCAGTGAGATTCTGTCGGTTAGAAAATTGAATGTATTTGGTTTTCTGTGCATTAAAGGAAACTAGATTCTTTTGTCCCCATCCATTAATTCTAGAAAGGTCCTGGTTCAGAGAAATTGCAGTGTTTATTTTTGAATGTATAAGATCGGGTTGGGTGAAAGAATTGGTAAATGTGAAGGAACTGTGGAGTGTTGAGTCATCTGCGTAGGAATGTATTGGATTATGAGTGGTAGATATGAGATCATTGATATGAATGAGGAACAGAATTGGGGCCAAAACTGATCCCTGGGGAACACCAGCATTTATTGAGTGAAATTGAGAATAAAGGCCATCTACCATTACACGTATTTTTCTGTTATGAAGATAAGAAGAAATTAGTGGAACTAATGATGCAAGGCCGTAGTGTGACATCTTCGACAATAAGGATTGATGCCAGACTCTATCAAATGCCTTTGATATATCCAGTGCTATTGTATGTGTTTCACCATGTTGGTCTGTAGCTTGGTTGATTTGATGCGTAAGAAGGCAAAGCATGTCTGCAGTTGATCGACATCGTCTAAAACAATATTGCCTATCACTGATTTATTTATTATTCTAAAGATGCTTAATTATGTGATTATTTAATATAATTTCAAAGACTTTACCAAGAGTGGAAGTTATAGCTATTGGTCTGTAGTTTGATGGATCTGAAGAGGCACCTTTTTTAGGAACTGGATGGATGTTTGCTTCTTTCCAGGGTACTGGGAAGCATGAGGTATGAGTACACAGACGGAAAAATGTTGCCAATACAGGAGCGAGCACCAAGGAGCAATTCTTAAGTACTATTGGAGGAATTTCATCTGGACCAGGAGCCTTATCTACTGATAATATATATATATATATATACAAGGTGTCAAACAAAATATAATGAATGGTAACAAAAATGTGTGTATGTGTGTGGGTATATATATATATATATATATATATATATATATATACAAGGTGTATATATATATATATTCTGACATACGGAGCCCTGTATGTTAATTTAAGAGTTAGAATTAGAGTTGAAGGAGTCAAACTACCCAAACGGCGAAGCAGACTAGCGAGCGAACTAGCGAGTGGGAAACCAGCTCGCCCGCATACCAGAAAACAAGCCTTCACACCTGCGTGCGTCATAGGGGACCCTGCAAACTACTTCGATGACCCGACGCTATGACGTATGATCGACACCAGGAGCTGTGATTGGACCAGGCACCTGTTATGCAACTCGAGGAGCTATGATAGGAGCGCGCACCATCACTCGCCTCCTGATTCGTTCCTACACCATCATTGTTTAGTATATAAGACCCGAGTAGTGGGTATTCAAATCAGTCTCATTTGGATTTGGGGAAGGTGAACTTGCAGCTGGAGGAAGACTGGGTGAAGTATTATAATGGGTTTGTGACTGTCAGTCAGATTATATAAGTGTGTGTTAAGTGTGTTCGGTGTAAACACTTACGTTATGTTGGTTAGTGAGATATGTGATTGGGAATTTACGTTAACGCTATTATTATGTGCTTAACTATTTGATTGCGAATTAACGTTAACGCTACTATTTATGTACTTAACTATTTGATTGCGAATTAATGTTAACGCTACTATTATGTACTTAACTATTTTAGTTGACTAACTTGTGGACTAAAGCAACTCTTTAAGTAATTGGGTTATGATGAAAGTAATACTATTGTTTAATATTAATACTTACGAGTTCTTTCATTTTCTTTTAATTAAGCTTACATTGCTTAACGGTGCTTAGTACGGTGATGCTATTGTCTGATATTACTAATATCGCCTTAGACTAACATGGCTGTGTTAATATTACTTATAGTGATTTCCTAAGCTGAAGAACATTATTTTAGCTTCAAAATATTAGTTTTGCTTTTCATATTATTTGAGTGAGACCTGAATCGAATCTATGAAGCGATCCTGTAACTTAATTTACTCATAATCAAACCTCAATGTTACGTGGTTAAGAAATACATTTAACTAATTATTAAATATATATCTAACTTTTTATGTGACTTTGATATTAATCTTGATGATAATAATAATATAATACTATTAACGTAAGACAAGAACCAAGAATAATTACATTAAATATAAATAAAAGGACATATAAGAAAACTATCTATTCATTTCAAAAAGGGTAAGAGACAGAAATATTCTTACTTTAATATTTATCTTTCAAGACTTTTTATAGAAATAATAGTCCTTCTTTAGATATAACTTCTTCGGTTCATAACCATAGCCTACTAAGCTTCGGTTAAATAATAATTCTTTATAAATACTACATGACTTTAATTAGTTTCAGTATTTAGTATAATTAAAGAGTATCAGTCAATAAAGGATACTAAGTCCTGAGATCCAAAAGGAAAGGAAGCAACAACAGGAAATAATTTTATTAGATTTTACTTTTGTTTTGCCTTCAGTTGACTGATACCTTAATATATATCTCTGTGCTATCTAGATTCATCAAGTTAACCACTTGAGGATCAAGATACGTAACAGAAGAGTGGCGAGCTTGCCAGGATTCGTTTCATACAGTTTCACTCAGTTTCATTAACGTTTCACTACTTAAAAATCAAATATTAATCATGCCTCAACTAATTAATGAAGAAGATGCTCGAGTTTTCATAGAATCAGAACCCACAGCCCCTGATATTGACTGTCTGTCAAAATCCGAACTGAAAGTGCTTGCCTCACATCTCCAATTAACTGTCTCAAACATGTCCAAAGTAGAAGTGGCTCAGACCATAAAAACCCACCTGTTCCCTCTAGAAGGCGGGGAGGGAGACGGAGCAGTTGGTGGGATCCCTAGTAAACCTAGCCAACTTGATATACAATTGCCACCTGGTTTGACCGGTGATCAAATATTCGAACTAGAACTAGCCAGAATAAAAGCAACGACCGAACAAGCCAACGCAAGTATAGAACTAGCCAGAATAAATAATATTACCGAAGAAGCCAGAATAAAAGCAAATACCGAAGAAACTAGCATAAAATGTGAATATCAATATCGTACGGCTCAACTAAATGTCAATACAAATGCTCCCGAAATTGCTCCCCCTCTGGGATTGACTATGACTAGTGTCATTCCACCTTTCACTGAGGATAATGTGCAGGATTTCTTTGTTTTGTTTGAGGAAGTTGCTGGAGGTATGAAGTGGACAAGAGATCAATGGCCTTTTATGTTACAAACTGTTTTGACAGGGCAGGCTCGAGCCACGTATTTGTCAGAAGTAGCAGAAGTTAGGCAGGATTATGACAATCTCAAAGAAGCTATCCTAAAAACCTATCAATTGCAGCCTGAGGCTTACAGGCAATCTTTCCGTAAAAACCAGAAGAAAGTAGAAGAAACCCATAAGGTATTTGCCAGGACCATGACTAAAACTTTCAATCATTGGGTCAAGAGTAAGAAAGTCACAAGCTACAACGATCTGAAGGAGTTGGTCCTGTTAGAAAATTTCCTATGGAAAATTGATTCTTCTGTATCCTATCATTTAAAGGGGAAAAAGGTAGATTGTCTTGCCGACGCTGCTGACATGGCTGACACATACATGCTCAACAACAAATTTCGTGGAAAGAAGCCCTACGATAATTCTAGTTCTAATTTTAAGTATCCTAATCACAAATCTGACAGACCCAGTCACAAGCCTATAACGTCTTCCCCAGCTAGCCAAAACCGAATTGTTCCCCCAACTAAAAATGCGACTCAGGGCAATGGTAACAGAGGTGGGCCCCAAACTAATGGTAATGCTCAAAGAGGGAACGTTCCCGTATCCCTAAAGTATGTACTTTTTGTGGCAAGAGAGGCCACCTAGCTTATCAGTGCTGGGCCAAGGAGAGAACCGAGAGATCGGGGCAGACAGTTGCCGCCGTATCTCAAACTCCATATGTGCCTGTAATGCAGGACTCCCGACAGAAGGAGTACCTAGCACCAAAAGTTCCTTTAATGCAGGACTCTCGACAGGAGTACCTAGCAGCTAACGTAAAACATCTAGACAGGGGTGTAGTAGCATGTGTGGTGCAACCCACTAGGGTTAAGCCAATAATAATTTCACCATCAGTGCAGGACAGTTACCGTCCCTTTATTTCATCTGGCAACGTGAGATTAAATGGTTGTATGCATGAGGTAAAAATTCTGAGAGACACAGGTTCTACTAGCACCCTCATGGTGAATCCTTACACTGAGTGCCCACCTGGCGAACCAGTTGTAATGAGAGGTGCTGGAGGCCAGTTTTATGCATACTTGGTAAAAGGCGAAATTGAATGTGAGTTACTACAGGGTGAGGCCACCATAGCTTTGTGTAGGTCCCAAGATATCCCTGTGCCTGGGGTAACGCTCCTTTTGGGGAATGATGTAGCAGGTGAGAAGGTCCGACCAGACCCCATTTTGTCACTTTCCCCTGTTAACGAGCCACTAACCGGTGAGCTCGAAAAGGAGATGCCAACAGTTTTCCCTGTGTGTGCTGTCACACGTTCAATGTCTCAAGTAGCAGTTCCCTCCGACAGAAATGTACCGAATGTAAGAGTTGATGAAAGGGATGATGAGAGTGTGAATGACGCTCCAACTGTGCCTGATGATGTGACTGAGGTGGATTTATCTGACACCTTTATGGCTCATCTTGACCCTAACGATGACCATGAAACCCCTCCAAATTGTCCTAGTGGCCTGGTAGAGCTACAGAGAGATGATAGTGAATGCAAGGAGTTAGCTGCCAGGTCCGTGAGTGAAGAGGAATGTGAGAAGGAGGGTGGTGAATGTTTCTACCTCAAAGGAGGAGTATTGTGGCGAAGATGGAGACCGCCACACAGACCAATCGATGACGGGGCTTGGGACGTCCATCAAGTAGTAGTCCCCAAACCTTGTCGTAGAGATATCATGGAAATGGCACATTGTATACCATTGGCAGGACACCTAGGTGTGAGAAAAACTCTAGACAGAATCAGAGCCCACTTTTACTGGCCAGGAATGCGTGCAGATGTAGTGGAGTGTTGTAGAGTGTGTCACACTTGCCAGATGACAGGAAAACCCAATCAGAAGGTGCCTGTACATCCTCTGGTGCCCTTGCCCGTTTTCGAGAATCCTTTTACTCGGGTGGTAGTGGACATTGTAGGCCCATTGCCTAAGACTTCCCAAGGTAACATTTATTTATTAACTATCATGGACATGGCAACTCGCTACCCAGAGGGCTATACCCTTAAGGACTACCTCTGCTCCAACTGTCATCAAGGAACTGCTCAAATTCTTCACCAGAATGGGTTTCCCCCATGAGGTGCAAAGTGATCAAGGAACTAATTTTACCTCTAACATTTTTCAGCAGTCCCTGAAGGAGTTGGGTATCGAGCATGTTAAGTCTAGCACCTACCACCCAGAGAGTCAAGGGGTTCTCGAACGATATCATCAGACATTAAAAGGAATGTTACGTAAATATTGTACAGAGACCGGAGTTGAGTGGGATAAGGGGGTACCTTTTCTTTTATTTGCTACTCGTGAGGTTCCAACTGAATCCCTGGGTTTTTCCCCTAATGAGCTAGTTTTCGGTCACCAGGTAAGAGGTCCTTTGCAACTATTGCAGGATAGCCTAGTTGGCCAGGAGGGGAACCAAAACCTCCTCAAGTATGTTTCAGATTTCAAAACCCGGCTGAGATCCTCATGTGAGTTTGCCGCTCAAAACCTGACCGTGGCTAAAAGCTCCATGAAGAAATGGTATGACAGAAAAGCCCGTGAGAGGGAGTGTCAGCCCGGTGATGAGGTTTTGGTCCTGCTCCCCCTTTTTGGCCAACCTTTATCTGCCAAGTTCAGGGGCCCATATAAGATCATTCGGAGGGTGAGCATTACCGATTATCTAGTAACTACCCCAGACAGGAGAAAGCCCACGCAAGTATTCCATATAAATATGTTGAAGCCCTACCATAGGTCCCCTGATTCCTCTCTTCCAGATTCTCCCACTGTGGCAGTGAATGTCAGGACCTGTGAACAGCCTGGTGCGGACAAAGTCTTCAGTTCTCTTACTGACCCGCAACAGACTGTTCCAGAGCCTGAAGGTATCCATGCAGACTTTGACTTGTCATGTAGCCTATCCAACTTTCAGTATAATTCAGTGGCTTGGAGGGAATTACCATCTAAACTATGTCATCTTCCCTCTGATCAAGCGAACCAACTAATCTCTGTTTTATCTCAGTCTCCCAGTGTGTTCCGTGATACTCCAGGGCTCACTTCTTTGGCCGTGCACGACATCGACGTAGGGGATGCAACTCCCATTAAACTATCCCCCTACCGTGTCTCGCCACAACGCAGGAGTATACTGCAGGTCGAGCTTGACTTTATGTTATCTAACGAACTGATCACTAGTGCCTTAAGCCAGTGGAGTAGTCCGGTCATACTTGTGCCAAAGCCAGACGGGAGCCATAGGTTATGTATGGACTATAGGCAAGTCAATGCTGTCACAAAGAACGATACCTACCCACTGCCACGGATCGACGACTGCATTGACCAGATTGGTACAGCCACCTATATCAGCAAGATTGACTTGATGAAGGGATATTGGCAAGTAGCTCTCACCCCTAGAGCGAGGGAAATATCATGCTTTGTAGTTAACAATCAAGCCTTCTGCTGTAACGTAATGCCCTACGGCTTGAAAAACGCCCCAGCTACATTCCAGCGCCTCATGAATTTGGTGACTGAAGGGGTACCTGGGTGCGTTGTCTACATCGATGATATTCTTATCTTTTCACAGTCATGGGAGGAGCATCTTTACCAACTTAGATTGCTGTTCTTAAATCTTGCTGATGCCAATCTGGTGGTTAATCTTAAGAAATGCACCTTTGTAAAGAGTACGGTCCAGTATCTAGGATATACGGTAGGTCAGGGGCAGGTTGCACCTCCTCAAGCAAAGGTAGAGTCTATTCTAGAATTCCCAACTCCTAGCACTAAGAAACATATCCAAAGGTACCTAGGCATGATTGGCTATTATAGGCGTTTCATTATAAATTTTTCCAAGTTGACAGCTCCCCTGATAGATCTTCTCCGTAAGGATGTGAAGTTTGTGTGGTCCTCTGAATGTGAAGAGGCCTTTATTGCTACCAAATATATATTATCTAATTATCCTGTACTCAGAGCTCCTGATTTTAACAGATCTTTTTCCCTGGCAGTGGATGCGAGCAATACCGGGGTTGGTGCAGTGTTGCTCCAGGAAGACGACTGTGAGGTATTGCATCCTGTGTGCTATTTCAGTAAAAAATTAAATTCTGCCCAACGTAACTATTCAGTCATTGAGAAGGAGCTGTTAGCATTAATTTTATCCCTTCAATACGTTGCTGTCTATGTGCAATCTGCCTCTGGTGCCATCACTGTGTATACTGACCATCACCCCTTAACATTTTTGCATAGGTTCCAAAATAAAAACCACGACTGACCAGGTGGAGTTTGTTGCTGCAGGAATACTCCCTGGATGTCAAACATATTAAGGGGGTCCAGAACGTGCTAGCCGATTGCCTTTCACGTATCTGTTAAAGATTACATTTACCAGGTTGGCCTCATACAGCAGTAAGTTTAATTTAATGAGAGGATTTTGGCAATTAGCTCTCCCTTGTAGCGAGGTAAATATCATGCTTTTGTAGTGCGCTTTTAAGCCTTCAGCTGTGAGATGCCTTGCAGTTCGAATAACGCTCCAGCTACGTTCCGGCTATGTTCTGATGTGGTACCTGGAGACGTTGCCTACTTTGGGTGATATCCTTATTATATCCTCATTATAATCTTGCTGTTGCCAATCTGGTGGTGAATCTATTTATGTATTCTGTTTAATATTATGTACTGTACTCCTTAAACTCTTTTCTAGGGGGGAGGTCTGACAAACGGAGCCCTGTATGTTAATTTAAGAGTTAGAATTAGAGTTGAAGGAGCCGCACTACCCAAACGGTGAAGCAGTGGGGAAACTACCTCGCCCGCATACCTGCAAACTAGCCTTCACACCTGCGTGCGTCATAGGGGACCCTGCAAACTACTTGATGACCGACGCTATGACGTATGTTCGACGCCAGGAGCTGTGATTGGACCAGGCACCTGTTATGCGACTCGAGGAGCTGTGATTGGACCAGGCACCTGCTATGCAACTCGAGGAGCTATGATAGGGGCGCGCACCATCACTCGCCTCCTGATTCGTTCCTACACCATCATTGTTTGGTATATAAGACCCGAGTTGTGGGCATTCAAATCAGTCTCATTTGGAGTTGGGGAAGGTGAACTTGCAGCTGGAGGAAGACGGGGTGAAGTATTATAATGGGATTGTGACTGTCAGTCAGATTATATAAATGTGTGTTAAGTGTGTTCGGTGTAAACACTTATGTTATGTTGGTTAGTGAGATATGTGATTGGGAATTAACGTGAACGCTACTATTATGTGTTTAACTATTTGATTGCGAAGTAACGTTAACGCTATTATTATGTACTTAACTATTTTAGTTGACTAACTTGTGGACTAAAGCAACTCTTTAAGTAATTGGGTTATGATGAAAGTAATACTATTGTTTTATATTAATACTTACGAGTTCTTTCATTTTCTTTGAATTAAGCTTACATTGCTTAACGGTGCTTAGTACGGTGATGCTATGGTCTCATATTAGTAATATCGCCTTAGACTAACATGGCTGTGTTAATATTACTTCTAGTGATTTCCTAAGCTGAAGAAAATTCTTTTGCTTCAAAATATTATATTTTGCTTTTCATATTATTTGAGTGAGACCTGAATCGAATCTATGAAACGATCCTGTAACTTTATTTACTCATAATCAAACCAATGTTACGTGGTTAAGAAATACATTTAACTAATTATTAAATATATATCTAACTTTTTATGTGACTTTGATATTACTCCTGATGATAATAATAATATAATTCTATTAACATAAGACAAGAACCAAGAATAATTAAATTAAATATAAATAAAAGGACATATAAGAAAACTATCTATTCATTTCAAAAAGGGTAAGAGACTGAAATATTCTTACTTTAATATTTATCTTTCAAGACTTTTTATAGAATTAATAGTCCTTCTTTAGATATAACGTATTCGGTTCATAACCATAGCCTACTAAGCTTCGGTTAAATAATAATTCTTTATAAATACTACATTACTTTAATTAGTTTCAGTATTTTTCATAATTAAAGAGTATCAGTCAATAAAGGATACTAAGTCCTAAGATCCAAAAGGAAAGGAAGCAACAACAGGAAATAATTTTATTAGATTTTACTTTTGTTTTGCCTTCAGCTGACTGATACCTTAATATATATCTCTGTGCTATCTAGATTCATCAAGTTAACCACTTGAGGATCAAGATACGTAACAAACATACAAACATACATACACACATACATACATATATATATATACAGTATATATATACATACTGTACAGTGCACACACATACATACATTTTTTTTTTGTTTTTTTTTTTTTTTTCATATCACCCCAGCCCTCTGCAGATAGAGGTCAAGCCTTCCCTTGAAAGCGTTTATTGTGTCGCTCTCCACCGCTCTCGCTGGTAGTTTATTCCACTCTGTCGCCACACTGTAGGACCTACAGTGTGGCGACAGAGTGGAATAAACTACCAGCTTATTGAGTGCTTTAAGATACTAAAAGGTTTCGACAAAGTCGATGTAAATGCACTATTCACATTAAACAATACTAATCAAACTCGCGGAAATGGAATGAAATTAAAAACCAAAAAGGCAAACCTAGATGTCACAAAGAGTTTCTTCACCTACAGTGTAGGTGAAGAAACTCTTTGTGACATCTAGGTTTGCCTTTTTGGTTTTTAATTTCATTCCATTTCCGCGAGTTTGATTAGTATTGTTTAATGTGAATAGTGCATTTACATCGACTTTGTCGAAACCTTTTAGTATCTTAAAGCACTCAATAAGCTGACCCCTCAACCTCCTCTTTTTTAATGAGAACAGGTTCAATCGTTTAAGTCTTTCTTCATATGGTTTATTTCTTAATGAGGGTATCATCTTCGTCGCTCTACGCTGTACTGACTCGAGTCTTACAATGTCCTTGATCAGATAAGGTGACCAGAACTGCACACCATATTCAAGGTGGGGCCTCACCATACTTTTGAACAATGGCACTATTACGTTTTCATGTTTATATGTAAATTTTCGTTTAATAAAGCCCAATGCTATGTTTGCCTTATTTGCAGCTGCTATACATTGGTCGGAAGTTTTTAGGTTTTCAGATATTAGTACCCCTAGGTCTTTTACTACCGTTGCGGTTTTTATTTGTTTGCCATTCATTTCGTATTTGTATTTCATATTTCTGCTACCAACCTGCAGCACCTGACATTTATCGACATTGAAGGGCATCTGCCATTTGTTCGACCACTCTGATATCTTGTTTAAATCAGATTGCAAAGCATTTCTATCATCTTCGTTCAGGACTGCATTTCCTATTTTTGTATCGTCGGCGAATTTGGAAATGGTGTTGTTTACCCCTACATCAATATCGTTAATGTAAATGAGAAACAGGACCGGTCCAAGGACTGAACCCTGTGGAACTCCACTAGTGACAGGCTCCCACTCCGATTCCACTCCATTTATCACCACTCTCTGTCTTCTGTCTGTAAGCCAATTTTTTATCCAAGAATGAATTTCACCTTTGATACCTATCCTCTCCAGTTTAGCCAATAGTTTTCGGTGAGAGAGAGAGAGAGAGAGAGAGAGAGAGAGAGAGAGAGAGAGAGAGATGTGGAAGGTGGGAAGGGGGTGTTGAATGAGGTAGTAAGAGGCTCGATGTTAATTTGTCAGGACCCTGATTCTGAACTATAGTCCATTCAATATAGTTAAGAGCTAGAACAAATGGGCTGTAAATTCCCACAAATATTTACTGGTTGACTCTCTCCAATGATAGACATTACAGCTCGATTACTTTAGCCGTTTTTGAGCTGTAAGACGCTAAACTCTGGATTTATGGATTAACAGTAATTAAGGATATAGTATCCACATACACCTGACACAGTACTCGCTTGTTCTCTGTTCTTGTCTCTAATGAATAAACATTATTTACATTTAAACGACTCCGATTCTGATTCTGAATCGTACATTTGTATTTTCCCTACCAACCACATCTCTCTCTCTCTCTCTCTCTGTCTCTCTCACACACACATTCACTCTTACTCTCTACTTTCACTCATTCTCTCCCCTCACTCTCGCACTTTTGCTCTCAGTGAAGTAGATGAACTTGCTGTATGTGGCCGCACACGCTAAAGAGAGCGCTTGTATGCCGCACCTCTATTTGAGTTTGATATTGCATAATATGTAGTACCGTATACAGTATATTGTTATTGTCATCTAATTTTTTTCGGTATCACGGTGCCTGCTAAATGAGATCGTTCGGGCTGGGTGGGATGGGGATGAATGGAGGAGTAGAGAGGGAATTTGGGTAAGGAAGAAGAGAGGGTGGCGGAGTTGGGGAAACAAGTGGTAAGGTAAGGAGAGGGGGGGGGGGGTAGGTGCTGGGGAAGGCGAGGAGTAAAGACATATTCTAATGAAATTATGTTGGGAATTGGAGTGAGGGTAGGGAAAGAGATTAAGTAAAGATAGGGCGTAATATTGGGGGCTGTGGTGAAGGAAGGGATGGAGAAGGTGCTGGGAACAGTGGGAGGTAATATTGAAGATAGGGGTAGGGGAAGTTAGAAACGAAGCAGGATAAAGGGAGGTGGTGGACAAAGTTGATTGAAGGATGAGGAGGGGATGGAAAAGGGATGAGCGTAGGGGAATGGGTAGAGAGATAATGGGGGTTGTTTCATTAGCAGGGAAGGAAGGGCAGGTTCCGCGCCGGGAGGCGAGGGTAATAGTGGGGCAGATAACTGGAATAATCGTTCATTTCTGGAAACAAGCACCAAAATTGGCACACATACTCCTTGGGGATTGCTCTTTTGATAAAACCCGTTAGCCACCTAAAAATTCAAGCTGGCGGCCATTTTTCAAGATGGCCGCCATTGAATATACAGAAACATTGTATTTCGCAATAAAATCGCAAAAACTTGTCCTATTTGAATGATCTTGGTGTCAAACCATACATTTTTCACTATGTAGAATCCGAATTTGGAACCATGGACTTACTCACTAGCTTCCTTGTACCACAATATCAGTCCCGGAATCATAATTAGGGTAAAAATTGCCCATATCATAGGCACCATCAGTCCGATATATTATTGGATGTACATGTAGGCAGTAGGCCTATATTTGTTTGTCACTTATTGTCTTGCTGCCTGGATGAGTATACTACAACGCTTCTAAACCTCGCATCTGCAGCTGCACAGTGCCGTGCAGGTTAGACCAAAGCAGTAGCATTTGCATCGACCACAGCATTCCGACTTGCATCCACACTTGGTCAGCTGCTGGCAACTCTCTGCAATGGGTGGGAGCTCTGTCCAAACGATCTGCCACAGATCTCCTTTCTTGGTCCAGCCCCAGTTGGCAGGAGTCTGCGTTTCTGGTTGACGTACTGTTGACTGACTCCAGATGCAGCCCGCCTGGTAGGCAGCACGCTTCACATGCTGCTTCAGTGCTGCTCGGGTTGGAGGAATGGCTTCGTACGGCCTCTGCTTCCAAGAAAACATGTCCAACCTCGCATCATCGACACCTTCAGCTGTGCTGGATCTGTCGTACATCATGACCACGAACTTCTCCAAGATCTCCAGGTCTTCATCATCAACTACCGGTGGGTACTGGCTGAGTTTGCTGAAGACACCGAAAGCCTCATCACAAACATCCCAGGTTTGCCAAGCAGACTTCTTCCCTTTGCCACGGAATGCTGAAACGACATCGCAGCCAGTGAAGGCATGGAAGAAGAGCATCCGTTTGCTCTTTTCTGCAAGAGTGCAACACAATTCATGTACAGGAACCCACCTCAGGTTCTGTCCTTGGCCAAAGGCAACCCACAACTGCTGCAGACCTAGCTCCTGAAGTGCCTGCAGAACACTGACTGCGATGACGACAACATCTGTGTCGCTGGCTTTGACCATGATGACTTTGCTGCCTTCTTCTGTTGCATGCCTGGCATGCACAAAGATCTGCGTGTCAGCTTCTTCATGACTGCACGGTGCCACCCCAGCCAGATTGATAGTGCGGTTGCTGACAGCATCTTCTTCCTTGGTCACAATGACCACATTTGGTGTGGCCACACGTGCAATCTTATCAGCCAGAAAGTTGAACAGCTCAGCTTTGTTGTCATTTTCTCTCAGGAAGTTTCGCCAGTTTGAGGGAATTTTGCCCTTCCCTATCACCCTGCGTCTCACCCCGCGTCCTCGCTTTCATCTAGTTTCAGCTTTCAGACTAGATGGCCGGTAGACATCAAACACAATGTCTGTTCTCTTGTACTTGGTAGAGTATGCTTGTATTCTAGGAAGGACACCGAGCATTGCGTACTCTTCGAACGTCTTTGAACTCCGTGGGGGCAGACTGTTCACCAACGCTGCACCATCAATGATGATGGTGTTGGCATCTGGCTCTGCCTCAGGGGTTGTAACTTGGCTCTGAAGAATAGTAGTGAGGTGGGATTTCTGACAGGTGTGGAGCTTTCCACCATCACTGAGGGCAGCAGGATGTGACTGGTTCTCATGACGGAAGAACTCCTTCAAGTCACACTCTCTGCTCTGGCATGATATGAACAGCTTGGAGAACAGTTGACAGTCTTCCTTCCGCACTTTTTGCTTTGAAGAGTCAAAAGAGGCTGGTACCTGTCGGAAAAAGTCAACCCTGTTCTTCTTGATTGGTTCATAGAAGGTGGATTCTTCTTCCCCTTCCAGTCCCTTCATAAACTCCTGGAAACGGACCTTGCCTTTCTCAAGGTGTGTGCCAATCAGCTCGGCGGCAGTGTGGTGAGCAATATCCTTTGTATCAAGCGAAAGCAGGTCCCGACTCTCCTCCTGGAAAGGATTGCACATATCTGTCATGGCTTGTGAGAGCTTTTCTATTTTCTCAAGGAACACTCTTTGTGCTCGTTCTGTCTCCTCATGGTGGCTGATGTGTTCAGTACCCTCTTTGGTCCCACATGCTGCCTCATACTGTGCAACCAAGTGGCTGACTTGAGGACCAGCTATCATCCATCTTCTCAGTGCTGATGGGTCATCAGTCACGCCGATCACACCCCCATCTGCCTTGATGACAGCGTTGGCCTGCTTGTGAGCTTGGTCAATAGCCATTGCTGAGAACTGTTGGCTCGATTTGTGTACAACAAAGTTTCCACTCTGGAACTCCTGAGCCAGCTGAGGATGCTTCTGTTCCAGGGTCACCATGTCTCTGTAGTGGATCGGAAGCCACCGTGCATAGTTTACATTGTTGTTGGCAAAGAAGTACGGTATCAGCTCAGCCAGTGACTGACAGTACAGGAAGAAGTTGGCGTCCCTGAATGATCGGATCAACAAGAGGATCACCAGTTCCATTGACAGCACCATATACCAGAAATGAAACTGGGGACTTTGCAGTTTGCGATGCTCACACCAAGCTTTGAAGCTAGGCACCTCTTCGGGTTGTTCATCTGTCTCTTTCGAGTAGTCCGTGTGGGCTGCCTTCAGAAGCTTGTACAGACTGCATGCTGTTATCTGGTGCATCTGTCGTGTCCTAGTGATTTTTTGTGATTTTCAGACTTTAATTGTACCATTTTGCTACCATAAATTTGAGTGATTTTCAGGCATATTGTGATTATATCGTCATGGCGCCGCAACGAACCTGCACGAGTTGTTCCGGTAAATTTGGCCCTACCATGTTTGTTGATACTGATGTCCAAATTTGTAGATTTTGCCAACTCCGAGAGAAGATTGCGGATGAATTGAATGCAGCTCACTGCAAGATCGATGCCCTGACTACGAAGCTTGAATCCCTTCAAGAATTTGCCACACTTAATGTAGGAGTGCCCTCGGCCCAAGAAACCACTACGATGTCAACCGCCATTCCAGTGCATACAGTACCGGTACCCACACCAGCAGCTACCTTAGATGTTGCAGAAAATAATAATGACTCTACTCTCACTCCCCCCCCCAGGACAATTTTCAGTTAGTGGGAAACAATGTGCATCCCAGTACCAGTACCAGGAAGGTCATCCCGACAACATGCCAAAACCGCTTCAAAATTCTGGCTATTGACGAGGAAGAGGAAACGGAAGAAGTTTGGCTTGTGGGCGACTCCATGGTCCGTGGCCAACTAACCGAGTTCTGCGCCAGGGCACCCAGGACCAGAAAGCGATTCTGTATCCCAGGTGGCGGTGTGGACGACATTGTTGCGGCTGTGGAAGAGGTTTCCAGGCTCGCCCCCGAAAGCACTACGTACGTCATCCACGTTGGATCTAACGATGTCCAACGGACGCGGTCAGAGGAACTACTTTGCAAGTACCGGCGGCTGATCAGGTCCTTCAAGGAAAAATCTAATAGAATCTTAATTTCAGGAATTGTTCCCCGGATTGATGTAGAAAACCGATTGTACAACATAGCTACCAGTACAAATTGCCGACTAGCCAAACTCTGCAGGGAGGAGGACATCGGCTTTGTCGACACGTGGGATCATTTTTACAATGATAAATCTTTGTTTTCAGGAGATGGTGTACATCTCAATGAAGTAGGAGGCACGTCTTGGTCGTCTGCTGAACGATGCAGTCAAGGATTTCCGTTCAAAAAACGGGGTCAACCAGACCCCAGACAGGGTAGTGTAAGTCAAATACGAACTGAAAATTCAGACAATGCACAATCGGTAACATCCAACTCTAATACTCTTAAGGTGATTTATGTAAATGCTCGTAGCATACGCAATAAATTTTCAGATCTAGAGGAAATCATGTTTACAGAACATTATGATATAATAGGCATTACAGAATCTTGGTTAAATACGGAAGACAGAGACTTTTTAGCCGAATATACGCTTCCTGGTTATACAATGTTTGAGAAAAGTCGGATCAATAGAAATGGAGGAGGAGTTCTGTTTTTTATAAAGGAAAGTCTTAATCCCGTCTTAATGTCAAAACCTCAAATTGCGAATATAGACATATCTTACATACTATTAAATAATAAACGAGGAACTAAAATAACACTAGATTTATTATACAGACCCCCATCTCAATCAGTGCAAACTGACAGTGAAATTTATGAACAAATTGCAGAAATAACTAACATACAAGATACCGTAATTCTTGGCGATTTCAACTTACCCGTGACTAAATGGGGCGATATTCTTACTTCACACTCTGGACACGACCTCTATGCTAACTTGCAAGAGAGTTCACTTTTTCAATTTGTACAATCTCCGACCCATGGTAATAATGTGCTTGACCTTGTACTCGCAACAAAAGGAGAATTAATAGAGAATTTGAATGTTGGTGATGAATTCAGTAACAGCGACCATCGTACAATAACTTTCACTTTAAAGTTTACTAGTAACAAATCAAATAGCAGCATTGAGAAAGTCCCTAATTTCAAGAAAGCAAATTTTCATAAACTTAAATCAAAGCTTAAAGAAACTGACTGGAGCTTTCTGACTAACAATAATGACATAAATACATCTTGAGAGTGTTTCACAACCACTTACCTTAAGGCAGTGCAAGACTGCATACCATCGAAAATACGGCGTCCAGGCCATAATGATCAGCCCAAATGGAGGAATAAAGATATTTCAGACTGTCTGCTTGCTAAAAAATTTGCTAATGATAGATTAAAATCCTCACAAACTGACGAAGAACGGGTGAAATTTGTAGAGCTACGACGCAAAGCCAAAAAGTTATTTAAGCAAAGTAAAAAGACCGCTTTTCTCCGGCGAGACGTAGAAGTCGGCTAAAGGGGATCGGGGGCGGGGGGCCTGGTATCCTTCTCCCCTTAAATAAATCTACCAAAAAAACGAGACAGAGATAGGGGCGAGGGAATGCGTTCGTGGTCCCGGACCCTAAGAATAGGAGCTTTGAATGTGCGTGGATGTAGTACGAATGAGAAGCGAGAGGATATTGGAAGGTTATTTGAAAGAAGGATGTATGATGTCCTTGCACTGAATGAAACAAAGATGAAAGGAGAGGGAGAAGTGGATTTTGGAAACGTGATAGGTAGAAAGTCTGGAGTAGACGAGGGGGTCAGGGGGAAAGAAGGAGTGGCTATTATTGTGAAGGAGGAGTTGAGAGAGTTTATAAAAGAGTGGAAAGAGGTGTCATCAAGGCTAATGTGGGTGAGAATGCGGTTTAAGGGTGAAAGGTGGGTTTTTGTAAGTGCGTATGGACCAGGAAGTGAAAGAGAGTTAGACGAGGTAGAGGGTTTCTGGGAGGATTTGAGAGATTGTCTACAAGGGTTTGATGAAAATGAAAATGTTATAGTTTTAGGGGACCTAAATGCTAGGGTAGGAAATGAGCCTGTTGAGGGAGTCATCGGTAGTTTTGGTGTGGATGGTGTAAACGAGAGTGGAGAAAGACTGAAAAATGTATGTGAAGAGTGTAGATTGAGTGTAGGTAATACGTTCTTCAAAAAAAGGCGTATACACAAGTACACCTGGCATAGACTTGTGAGGGGAGAGATTGTAGAGAGGGCATTGATGGATTATGTGCTGGTGACAAGGGAAAGATTGTGTAGACTGCTGGATGTGAATGTGATGAGAGGTGAGGCGGAGGGTATGTCAGATCATTACATGGTGGAGGGAAAGCTAAGAGTTTAAGAGCTACAGGAGAATAAGAGACAAGCGTGAAGTAAGAGGTAATAAAAGTTAGTGAGTTAGAGAAGAGTGAAAAAGAGAGGGAGTACAAGGAAAGACTAAATGAAAAGTGGATGGAAGTGAGAGAGATGGAAGAGAGAGAAGTAGAGGTTGAATGGCAACAGTTTAAGGAAGGAGTGAAAGCAAGTGCAGAGGTAGTATGCGGCAAAAGGAAAGTAGGAGGCAGAGGTATCAGGAAGGGAAGCGAGTGGTGGAATGATACGGTGAGAAAGGCAGTTGAGGAGAAGAGACAGTGTTTTGAGAGGGTTTTACAGGATGGTAGTGTTGAGGTATGGGAGAGGTACAAGGAGAAAAGGAGAGAGGCAAAACGGAAAATTAGAGAAGCAAAAAAAGATGCAAACGAAAGGTGGGGCCAAAGGCTGAGTGAGAATTTTGAAGAACGAAAGAAGATGTTCTGGAAGGAGGTAAATAAAGTAAGGAAAGGAGGACAAAAGAGGGAAGAGTCAGTGAAAGATGAAAATGGAGAATTACTAGTGGAACCAGTTGAAGTGAGGAAAACATATGCTGAGTATTTTGAATCTTTGTTAAATACAAGAGATGGAAGAGAAGCAGTGATTGAAGCAGAGGTGGATGGAGATAGGTTACCCAGGCCACCCAGGTGGCAGGGAGTAAATGAAAGGATTGAGGAAAATGAGGTGAAAGAAGCAGTGAAACAAATGAGAGTGGGAAAAGCAGAAGGTTTGGATGGTATTGCTGTGGAGTGTATAAAGAAGGGTGGAGATGTGATAATAGATTGGTTGGTGAGACTTTTCAATGTGTGCTTTGTTGTGTCAATGGTACCAATAGACTGGAAGAGTGCATGTATTGTGCCGTTGTACAAGGGGAAGGGAGATCGGCAGGAGTGTTCAAGTTATAGAGGTATTAGTTTATTGTCAGTGGTTGGAAAGCTGTATGGCAGGGTGTTGATAGAGAGGATAATAAAGTGTACGGAAGTTGCAATAGGAGAAGAACAGTGCGGTTTTAGGAGGGGAAGAGGGTGCGTGGATCAGATGTTTGCAGTAAGACAGTTATGCGAGAAGTATTTAGAGAAGCATAAGGAGATATTTTGGGCTTTTATGGACTTGGAAAAAGCATATGATCGTGTGGACCGTGAAGCAATGTGGAAGGTGTTAAGGATTTATGAAATAGGAGGAAATTTGTTAGAAGCAGTTAAGAGTTTTTATGAAGGGAGCAGAGCATGTGTGAGAGTAGGAAATGGCGAGTTGAGTGAATGGTTTGAGGTAAAGGTAGGTTTGCGACAGGGTTGTGTAATGTCACCATGGCTGTTTAATATGTTTATGGATGGTGTGGTGAGGGAGGTGAAAAGGAGAACTATGGGAAGAGGATTGGGTTTAGTAGGAAAGAATGGTAGAGATTGGGAGTTGAATCAGTTGCTGTTCGCTGATGACACAGCATTGGTGGCGGATTCTGATGAGAAACTGCAGCGGGTAGTCAAAGAGTTTGGTGTGGTTTGTGGAAGGAGGAAACTGAAGGTGAACGTCAATAAAAGTAAAGTAATGGTGTGTAATAGGGGAGAGCATAGGGTGAATCTAGATGTGAGGCTGGATGGGGAAATATTGGAACAAGTAGAGTGTTTTAAATATCTAGGAGGAACGATAAGCAGGAGTGGAGGTATGGAAATGGAGGTAAAACAGAGAGTGTGTGAAGGAAGGAAGGTTTTCGGAGCAATGGGAAGTATGTGGAAGACGAGAAATCTCGGAGTGAAAGTAAAAAGTGCACTGTATCAAGGAATTGTTGTGCCAACAGTGATGTATGGGGCTGAGACATGGACTCTGAAGAAAAAGGAGAAAAGAGGGCTGGATGTGATGGAGATGAGCTGCTTGAGGAGTATGTGTGGAGTTACTCGTAGAGACAGATTGAGGAATGAAGAGATACGTAGGAGAGTGGGGCAGCAGGAACATTTGTCAGCCAGAGTGGACAGAAGGGTGCTGAGCTGGTATGGTCATGTTGAACGAATGGGAGATGAAAGGCTTACAAAGAGAATATGTGAGTCAGGTACAAGGGGAGATAGAAGGGCAGGAAGACCCCCATTGAGATGGAGAGACTGTGTAAGAAAGGCTTTGGATGATAGAGGAATGACTATAGATCAGGCAGGGGAAGTGGTGGTGGACAGGAGTGAATGGAGAATGCTTGTGAATAGTTGAGTGAACACGTGGTCATTTGGAGTAAGGGGTCGGGCGCAAGTTCGACTAGATAATAGTCCATCAGGCGCCTGGCCCGGGGGGACGATTAATATGAAGGGTGTGCCTGGAAGTGTGGTGGGAGGGCTTGTGGCTTTGGCTCCGCTGCATGTCTGCCTGCCGAGATCGGAACCTCTCCGGGTGGTCAGGGGCTGGGGGAGTGCTGGAGCGACCTTGGTAACCCTGGTCTCTGGGTCTTCTCCTGGGTGACCTGGATGTGTGTGAGTTTGTGTTTTTTATCTGTGTTTATTTTTTGTTTTATGTTGTTTTTGTGTTTTCCCTGTTCTTGCTCTGTCTTGAGTCGGCTACCCCCAAAATGGGGATTGGGCCTGAGCATATAGATAGATAGATAGATAGATAGATATATATATATATATATATATATATATATATATGTACATCTATATTTGTAAAGTCCAAGTGCAGCACATATAGTGGTGTTCCAGTGTCACGTCCTAATGGCGCTGCTTCAGACAGCCCTAATTAGAGCTGCCTTACTTGTCTTTTTATTTTATTATTATTATTATTTTGTTCTATTATTATTATTATTATTTTATTTCTTTTTAAGATCAGACCGTATGGTCTGATCCCATCTGGTCTACCTATTGGTGCAGCTCCCTCCCCGTTCACGGACCTGCACCTTTTCACCCAACTTAGCTCATCCATCCTCTCCACGTGCCCAAATCATCTAACCTTGCTCCTATCCCATTTCTCCCAACAGAACCAAATCTCTCATGCCATCCATCGATCCCATGTTTTCCAACAACACCACATCTCTCAAATCATCCATTGATCCTACCTGTCTCATCAACACTAAATTCTTCATGCCATTGATATAGCTCCTCTATCCCAACAACACCATATCTCCCTACATGCCATCCATTGGTTCTACCTCTCCCATCAGCATCAAATCGTTCATACCATTAAGGGAGCCCACCTCGCTGTTTTTCTCTTGCTTTCCCTCTCTCTTTGGCTTATGTCCATTCAGCCCCATTCAGCCCACTGTTTTAATACGTTTACCCCCATCCAAGTGTCAATATTTTCCTGGCGAGCGGTACCGAACCAGCCTATATATTTTTTTGTTTTGACAAGTTAAATTTGTACATTTTTCGAAAGAAAAATGTCTGGCGAAGCCGGATTTGTCCATACAGTGCTGGCTCGCTATCGCTCGCCAGGAAGAAATCGACACCTGGATGGGGATAAACGTTTTAAAACAGTTGGCTGAATGGGTCCGAATGGATACAAGCTAGGGAAAGAGAGAAAAGGAGAGAAAGATAAACAAGACCGGTGACCCCCCTTAATATAGCTGATCTATTCCAACAACACCATATCTCCCATACCATCCATCTATCCCAACAACACCATATCTCCCATACCATCCATCTATCCCAACAACACCATATCTCCCATACCATCCATCTATCCCAACAACACCATATCTCCCATACCATCCATCTATCCCAACAACACCATATCTCCCATACCATCCATCTATCCAAACACCATATCTCCCATACCATCCATCTATCCCAACAACACCATATCTCCCATACCATCCATCTATCCCAACAACACCATATCTCCCATACCATCCATCTATCCCAACAACGCCATATCTCCCATACCATCCATCTATCCCAACAACACCATATCTCCCATACCATCCATCTATCCACACACCAATCTCCCATACATCCATCTATCCCAACAACACCATATCTCCCATACCATCCATCTATCCCAACAACACCATATCTCCCATACCATCCATCTATCCCAACAACACCATATCTACCATACCATCCATCTATCCCAACAACACAATATCTCCCATACCATCCATCTATCCCAACAACACCATATCTCCCATCAACAACCTATCCCCATCCATCCCAACAACACCATATCTCCCATACCATCCATCTATCCCAACAACACCATATCTCCCATCTATCCCACAACATATCTCCCATACCATCCATCTATCCAACAACACAATATCTCCCATCTATCCCATCAACACCATATCTCCATACCATCCATCTATCCCAACAACACCATATCTCCCATCCACCCCATCCATCCCAACAACACCATATCCCCATACCATCCATCTATCCCAACAACACAATATCTCTCATCTATCCCATCAACACCATATCTCCCACACCATCCATCTATCCCAACAACACCATATCTCCCATCCATCCATCCATCCCAACAACACCATATCTCCCATACCATCCATCTATCCCAACAACACCATATCTCCCATACCATCCATCTATCCCAACAACACCATATCTCCCTTACCATCCATCTATCCCAACAACACCATATCTCCCATACCATCCATCTATCCCAACAATACTAAATCTCCCATACCATCCATCTATCCCAACAACACCATATCTCCCATACCATCCATCTATCCCAACAACACCATATCTCCCATACCATCCATCTATCCCAACAACACCATATCTCCCATACCATCCATCTATCCCAACAACACCATATCTCCCATACCATCCATCTATCCCAACAACACCATATCTCCCATACCATCCATCTATCCCAACAACACCATATCTACCATACCATCCATCTATCCCAACAATACTATATCTACCATACCATCCATCTATCCCAACAACACCATATCTCCCATACCATCCATCTATCCCAACAACACCATATCTCCCATGCCATCCATCTATCCCAACAACACCATATCTCCCATCCATCCCAACAACACCATATCTCCCATCCCATCCATCTATCCCAACAACACCATATCTCCCATACCATCCATCTATCCCAACAACACCATATCTCCCATACCATCCATCTATCCCAACAATACCATATCTCCCATACCATCCATCTATCCCAACAACACCATATATCCCATGCCATCCATCTATCCCAACAACACCATATCTCCCATACCATCCATCTATCCCAACAACACCATATCTCCCATACCATCCATCTATCCCAACAACACCATATCTCCCATACCATCCATCTATCCCAACAACACCATATCTCCCATACCATCCATCTATCCCAACAACACCATATCTCCCATACCATCCATCTATCCCAACAACACCATATCTCCCATACCATCCATCTATCCCAACAACACCATATCTCCCATACCATCCATCTATCCCAACAACACCATATCTCCCATACCATCCATCTATCCCAACAACACAATATCTCCCATACCATCCATCTATCCCAACAACACAATATCTCCCATACCATCCATCTATCCCAACAACACCATATCTCCCATACCATCCATCTATCCCAACAACACCAACACCATTATACCTGCCACCACTACCTCCACCCTACACCAACACCATTATACCTGCCACCACTAACTCCCTCCTACACCACCACCATTATACCTGCCACCACTATCTCCCTCCTACACCAACACAATTATACCTGCCACCACTACTCCACCTTACATCAATACCATTATACCTGCCACCACTAACTCCCTCCTACACCACCACCATTATACCTGCCACCACTACCTCCCTCCTACACTAACACCATTATTCCTGCCACCACTACCTCACTACTACACCAACACCATAATGCCCGCCACCACTACCTCCCTCGTACACCAATATCATTATACCTGCCACCACTACCTCCCTCCTACACCAACACCATAATACCCACCACCACTACCTCTCCCTACACCAACACCATTTTACCCACCACCAATACCTCCCCTCTACACCAACACCATTATACCTGCTACCACTACCTCCCACCTACACCAACACCATTATTCCTGCCACCACTACCGCCCTCCTACACCAACACCATTTTACCTGCCACCACTACCTCCCTCCTACACCAACACCATTATACCTTCCACCACTACCTCCCTCCTACACCAACACCATAATACCTGCCACCACTACTTCCCTCCTACACCAACAACATTATACCTGCCACCACTACCTCCCTCCTACACCAACATCATTATGCCGGCCACCACTACCTCTCCCTACCCCAACACCATAATACCCGCCACCAATACCTCCCCCCCACACCAACACCATTATACCTGCGATCACTACCTCCACCCTACACAAACACCATTACACCTGCCACCACTACCTCCCTCCTACACCAACACCATCATACCCGCCACCACTACCTCCCCCTACACCAACACCATTATGCCCACCACCAATACTTCCCCCTACACCAACACCATTATACCTGCCATCACCACCTCCACCCTACACCATCACCATTATACCTGCCACCACTACCTCCCTTATACACCAACACCATAATATCCACCACCACTACCTCCCCCTACACCAATATACCCGCCACCACTACCTCCCCCCCCTACACCAAAACCAATATACCTGCCACCACTACCTCACACCAACACCATTATTCATGCCACCACTACCTACCTCCTACACCAACACAATTATACCTGCCACCACTACTTCCCTCCTACAACAACATTGTACCTGCCACCACTACCTCCCTCCTACACCAACACCATTATGCCCGCCACCACTACCTCCCCTTACACCAACACCATTATACCTGCCACCACTACCTCCCACCTACACCAACACCATTATTCCTGCCACCACTGCCTCTCTCATACACCAACACCATTATACCTGCCACCACTACCACCCCCCTACACCAACACCATTATACCTGCCACCACTACCTCTCCCCTACACCAACACGATTATATCTGCCACCACTACCTCCCCCCTACACCAACACCATTATACCTGACACAACTACCTCCCCGCTACACTAACACCATTATACCTGCCACCACTACCTCTACCCTACACCAACACCATTATACCTGCCACCACTAACTCCCTCGTATATCAATACCATTATACCTGCCACCACTACATCCCTCCTACACCAACACCATCATACCCACCACCACTACCTCCTCCTACACAAACACCATTATACCCGCCACCACTACCTCCCCCCCTACACCAACACCATTATACCTGCCATCACTACCTCCCCCTGTTACGACCGGGCACTCGGGTACACTAGGGCTCTTACACAGGACTCGAGTATGGCTCGCTGCCACAACGGAAACACACGATCCCAACCCCAGAGTACTGCCAGCCGAACAAAAAACGCCACTACCCTCCAGAGTTCTATCTGCTATAACGGGGTATACAAGAACTCGGTACTAGCGTTTCACACAACAGACTAATAACAAGACGGGAGTTATCTAGTCTGGTCAACAATCAAACAAAGAAGAAAGTACTACAACACTAAAGAATAGTGTTGGCCGAAGCCGAAGTAATCCACCCTTGAACTAAGAACTTAAGAAGTCCTCCACCCTCTACTTCGGATCGGCACTATTACGTTACGTTAAACAATAGTCCTCGAGCATCAAGCAAGGAATCTTCTGATAAGTTAGATGCTTCTCGAATACTCATAAGAAGTAAGTATCGGATTTTGAACAGCAATTTAATGAATAACTCACTGGTAATTAAAGGCTTTAAATTGACATAAGAAGAATTATAAGAATAAGCAATAGGATATGGCAAACATTAAGAAGAAGTACTCCGACAATGCACTGGCAATAGCCTACTAAGATTGTGCTCGTGGGCCACTAATCTCTGAAGTAGCTAAGCGTGCCACACATGAAATCAATAGTGCTTAAACAATAATGTACATAAGGAGAAGCTTCAATACTATACTGTATCTGCTGGTCGAGCAAAGTCTAGCTGGGATATCTAAGGTTAGGAAACAATGGCTGAGCAAGCGGCTCGTAGCCTAGCGAGGTCCTTAAGACTGTGCGGCCAAATTACGGTAATTGACGGGATGCTCTCTTGAGAGATCCAGATCACTAGTATCTGGTTCTCTCCTGGCGATCCTCTCAAAGTCAAGCAAATGAGATAGCACAGTGTTGGGTGGCACAGGCAAAAGCCCTCACTCGCAACACAGTGCTAAACTCCCACGGTACACAGTCAGAAAGACCACCTAGGCGTTCCACGTCTCCGTTGCAATTGTACTGGTTCAACCGCAACCTAGTACTCATAGGAAATCACAACTCAGAAACCCTATCCCAGTCTAGCATTGCCTAAACCAGCAGAAAACAGGAACATGAATAATCGCACACAGGGAAATGCATATACGAGTGCAACAAACATCAATCAATCCTATTCTAGTTAACCCTTCCAAAAATAGGCTATCTAACAGGCACTTATCTCGTGAGAACTCAAGCGATAATACTTTGGCTGACTAAATCTGCACCAAAGGGGTCATGGAGGTTAAACAGGGACGAGAAGAGAAGAAGATAGGCTGTTCAGAGAGTAGAGAAAGTTCACATCAGTCGGAAGAATATGGATAGTTGCAAGGGATATGAGAAGTCGCTTTGCCTGATGAGTTCTAAGGGACAATGCGGCTAGACTTCCCTTTTTATACTCGGCCCTCTAGCGGCATATCTCAAACTACTTAAGGACCGCCCACTGGCAATCATGACGTCATATTCTCTCTCAATCTGGGATCGACAAAGGATTTCCCACGCTCTGAGAGGGAGGAAGGGAGGAGGGAATTAGGCCTATCTGCCCGCGTGGCGCACTCACTGGTCCCCGTTACGTAACATCTCTCTCTCTCTCCTCTCATCATTACATATAAGTCCCACACACAATACTTATAACTAATGATATAAAATAGAACTCGTTGACTCAGATGAAAACAAAATACATATTTATAATACTTATAGTACAACGGCTCACATAAACTAAGTTAGGAAACTCTACACAGACTACAGCCAAAGTTCCTGCCCTGACGATCCTAGCGAGAGTGGGGCCTGACTGGGCGTTCTGTACAGCATGCTCATACTCGACATGCGTCACACCTCCCCCAAGATTTTACTTGCTCAACCCTGAGCTAAAATCTGATATACAGAACCCCATCAAACCCCTCACACCCAGCGACCGCATGGCACTAAAACAACGCTGAGTTTATCACTAAAACACATCTTATAAAAAAAAAAAAATCACATTTCATAACTCCTCCCAACAATAGTAAAAGACATAATATCATGCTCCCAGAGCGAGCTTACAGCAGCTCAGCCGTTTGATAGTTCGTGGACTACTCAAACTTTATAGGCTATGACAAACTTATACAATTATCTTCATCAAAAAGAAAGAGTTTTTATATGATTTTTATATTTTAATATGTTTTTTTCCGGCTGCACTATAAGGGCAGCCTATTTTCTTCTATACCAAACGCTCAACAATCCTGCTTTACGACCCAATACGCTGGGCTACAACCGCGAGCCAACAAGCACCAAGCGCAAAATACTACTCAAACCAAAGCAGGAGGCTACCCGTGTGTCAATCTCTTCGGGATCATACACCTGTGATAGCCTACGACTGATCATCTACCCTCGATAAACAATCCGCAATCACATTGTCACATCCCGCAATATGCCGGATGTCCAGGTTATACTCCTGCAACATCAATGACCACCGGGTCAGTCTCATATTGCGATTGTGAAATTGATTTAGGAATCTCAAAGGGTGATGATCAGTGTAGATAACCACGACTGGGCCATAGGCTGGAACATACACCTCGAAGTGCCTGAGTGACAGCACAATCGCCAGTAATTCCTTTTCTATTGTAGAATAGTTCTTTTGTGCAGCATTGAACTTCTTAGAAAAGAAACTTACTGGGTGTTCCACACCTTCATTGTCTGTCTGTAGCAAGACGGCACCAGCCCCTACACCACTAGCATCTGTTGCCAGCTGAAAAGGCCTGTTAAAGTCTGGGGCCCTGAGTATCGGGTGAGTACACAGCAAATGCTTCACTAAATTAAAAGCCTTTTCACACTCAGGCGCCCACAAAAACTTTTTGTCTTTAGATAACAAATCTGTGAGAGGTGCCAACACCGTGGAGTAACCTTTTATAAAGCGTCTGTAGTAGCCTATCATACCCAAGAATCTCATGATCTGCTTCTTGGTGGTTGGGTGCGGAAATTTATTGATAGCCTGTACCTTGTTCTGAGGAGGGCACACCTGTCCCCTTCCCACTACAAACCCAAGGTACTGCACAGTGGCTTTTACGAAGTCACACTTTGCCAAATTTACTACCAGACTTGCTTCACTAAGTTTCCGGAACAAGGTCTCCAGGTGCTCACAATGGCTCTCAAAGTCGTCATCATAAATGATTACATCGTCCAAGTATACGGTGCAATTTGGAATGTCCTTGACAATTTCATTCATCAGGTTCTGAAACGTTGCTGGTGCATTCTTAAGTCCGTAGGGCATAACATTACACCGGTAAGTACTCCCGTCCACCACAAAACCACATACCTCTTTAGCGCGCTCGGACAAAGGTACTTGCCAGTAACCTTTTACTAAATCAACTTTAGACAAAAACCGAGCATTACCAATTTTATCAACACTATCATCAACCCGAGGAAGAGGATATGGGTTAGTTGGAGTCAAACCGTTTAGCCTACGGAAATCAATACAGAAGCGTACCTTGCCATCTGGTTTAGGCTGCAGTGTTACGGGGGAAGTCCATTTAACGGTACCTTTCTCTATCAACCCTCTACCGAGCATATACTCCAACTCATCCCTCAGAGCGGGTAGTTTTATGGGGGGCACACGGTATGGGATTGACTTAAAGGGTAGATGGTGCCCCACGTCAACATCATGCATAGCCTGAGTAGTGAGGCCTGGATGTTCAGCGAATACAGTGGGGTATAAACCGAGCAACTGACGGATAGCTTCAAATTGCGGCTCAGGCAAATGGGCTATAGCCTCGTCAGCCCTTAGGCTCGAGTTCCCCGCCCACTGATCCGCTGAAACATGGTGATCCCAGCTATCCTCCTCTGAAGCTTGACTGTCCCCCTCTCCTTCTCCACCACGGCCGCAACAAGCCAACACAGGGACAGTGAGAGGCTCAGAGGGGCGCCTCACATACTCTTTTATCAGGTTCACGTGACATAACTGATTCTTCTTCCTCCTGTCTGGAGTGGCAACAAGGTAATCTAGGTCCGAAATTTTCTCCACAATTTTATAGGGTCCAGTATACTTCGCCGACAAGGGGTTACCCACCAAAGGCAACAAAATCAACACCTCCTGTCCCACAATGAACTCCCGGAGCTTCACTTTGCGATCATACCTGTCCTTCATTAAAGCTTGTGACCCTGTTAAATTCCGACCTGCCATCTCCAGACTCTTAAGCATGCGCTCACGGCTTTCAAACACATACTTCAACAAGGAACAAGGCGGCACAGTTCCTTCCCAAATTTCCCGCAGCATATTAAGGGGGCCCCTGACTCGATGTCCAAAAATCAGCTCGTTTGGACTAAATCCCAGGCTCTCACCAGGCACTTCCCGAGCAGCAAACAGTACATACGGCAATCCAAGATCCCAATCTCTTCCGTTATCAGCACAATAACACCTGATCATGCTTTTAAGGGTGGCATGCCACCGCTCAAGCACCCCTTGGCTCTCAGGGTGATACGCTGACGATACCACCGCCCGTATTCCATGCTGTTGCATTGTTTGCTTAAAGAGATTGGAGGTGAAATTGGACCCCTGATCAGACTGAATCTCCTCCGGGTACCCGTACCTTGAAAAGTACCACAACAAGTTACTGACTACCGTCTTAGCCATGCCGTTTTTCATGGGGTATGCATCGGGGTATCTAGTGGCAACATCCATGATGGTTAACAAAAATTTATTACCAGCCTTTGTGGGAGGGAGGGGACCAACCATGTCAACAACAATCTTACTAAAAGGTGGCCCAATTACAGGAATAGGGTGCAACGGAGCTTTAGGAATAACTTGGTTTGGTTTCCCGACCCGTTGACAAATATCACATGAGTTTATCCAGGACTGCACATGAGACTTCATCCCCGGCCACCAAAACAACTTCCCCAAAGCCGCCACCGTTTTTCTTACCCCCAAATGTCCTGCCAGCGGTGTGTCATGCGCCAAACTCAGTAGGCTATCCCTGCACTCCCGCGGCACCATCAACTGGTCCACTACCCCGGACCCCATCTTCCAGCTACGGTTAGGGTCTTGAAAACGCCGATACAGGATGCCATCTAAATAAAAAAAATCTCCCGGCTGTGCATCACCGTCCTCGTCGAGCTCCACAGCTCCATTAGCACACGTTTGGAGCTCAGGGTCCTCCAGCTGCAACCGACGTATATCTGAGGGTGCCAAGCGATCTAACTGCTCCCGGAGCAATGCATGACCCTCCCCGATACTGAGCTGCTCCCTCTGTCTCTCTCGATGTTCATAACGTTGCTGTCGTGGAGACTCGTCATGCCCAGCCTCGTCACTCTCGATGACAGGCCCAGGGGCTACTCCAGAACTAAGTAATGGTGCTAATACTGAATCACCCAGGAGAGCCGCCGAGTCAAAACTCTTAAAACCAACTCCAGCTTTAGCCTCCTCCTGTTGATCGTTCCTCTGCTGGTCTGAAGACGGAGGACTAGGCTGTGACACTTTAGCTGCCCGAGCTCGGGTGACAGCACACGCCATGGGTTGTGCCTGGCACCGCTCGACCCACTCTCGCTCTTCCCTACTCACGTCGGCCGGCCTCTCGGCAACGACTAAGGGTAGAACCTCAGAAGCGGGCATTGCAAAGTCGTTGCCGAGAAGAAGGTCGACGCCCTCCACTGGCAGTTTCTCCACAATCCCAACATCCAATTCACGTGCCACACCATCCACCTCCAACTCCAACCGCACCAGCGGGTATGACCGAGTTGCATTAATACCCTGCACCACCACCACCCGAGCCGCATTTATAGGGTAGCCAGTCAAGTTTTTCATCAAAGTCTGGGAAGCACCTGTATCACGCAAGACCTCTACTCCATGCTTGCGCCCCGCCCACATCACGCAACCCCGTCCTCTATGGTCGCAAAAAACATCCTGAGCAGGGTTCGAGCCTCCCAGGTGCTTCTGCATTGGCTGTGCCTCAGCCTCTGACGAACTGCCCCGGGCAAACTCAGAAGGCTTCAGAGACACACCAATGTTGCAGGCCAAAGACACAGCTGCTGTAGGTGGTTTGCTAGGACAGACTCTTGCAAAGTGCCCCTTTTTATGACATTGATAACACTCTAACTCCCCTTTGGGCTTCCCTTGGTACTGGGAAGGGCCCGGCCCCTTCTTAAATGGGACGGTGCTAGTCTTGTGGTCAGTCTTGGTATCATAACTCTTGTACTTGTTTGCATAAGATATATTACTAACTCGGGGGGGTGGGGCGTCACGCCCCTTGTTACCTGCCTCACTACGCTGGGCAGACCCGCACCCACGAATTAATGATAGCCGGAGGTCAGCCATCTCAGCTGCCTCCTGTAGAGTTTTTGGATTCTTTTCTTTAATAGTTAAAGTCATTTCTGCACCTGTACACTTATAAAACTGCTCGAGCAGAAACAGCTCAGTCAACTGTTCGGCCGTCTCAGCTTTCTCAGAACGTGTCCAGTTTGTAAGTGCATCTTTTAAGTCCCGGGCATGTTCAAGAAAGGTCGCCTCCCTAGTCTTTGTAACACCCCGAAACTTCAATCGATATGTTTCTGGTTGCAACTCGTATGCCCGTAGGACAGCTCTCTTCAATTCTGGGTAGTCAATGCAAGACTCTAAAGGCAGTGCATCATAAGCCTTCAGACCCTTACCCGTAAGTCTTGAGGAGACCAGAGCTGCCCACTTCTCTTCAGGCCAATTATGCTCCCTACACTTCTTCTCAAAACGATTAAAAAATTCTGTGACTTCAGTTTCACTAAATGCCGGCACCAATTTGACTAAGTGAGACAAGGACTGTTCTCTTACTTGGCCCTCCCGGCCCATCCGAATCCCTGTCGACTCTGCACGAGTCTTATCTAAGTCTATCTGAGCACAATATTTCTCGGAGTCGTATCTAAGCTCAGCCTCGTGCCTCCTAGTCTCATCCTCGTGCCTCCTAGTCTCATTCTCCTGCTTCCTAGACTCAGCCTCAATCGCATACTTCCTAGACTCAGCCTCGATTGCATACCTCCTAGACTCAGCCTCGATTGCATACCTCCTAGACTCAGCCTCCATCTCCTGCTTCCTAGCCTCAATCTCAATTTTAGCAAGCTCGAGTTTAAATATCATCTCAGGAGACAGGCCGGAAGAGGGAGCTGCCACTACTGAAGGAGGGGGGGCAAGAACTGGGGAACCACCATACGCACCGCCCGAGGGCACTCCAATCTTCCAATGCTCATCCCTCTGTGGGAGAGTGCTAACCTCCGGCAACTGAGTGGACGGCACTGTGGGAGTCGAGTGAGAGGGGATCTGGGGAGGAACCCCCCCAAACGCCCTCTCCTCCGAAACCCCATGTCGCCCACGCAACACCCAGGAAATCAGCTCCCCCTTGGACATCCCTCCTACATTGGATAGACCCAAAACCTTGGCTATCAGGTGCAAGCCATAAACATTCACCCCAGTCAGCCTCTCCTCCGTCACGTGGTACCGCTTACTCACAAAAAGTCTAGCATCCTCCTCACTAGTTACTAACGGCACCTCCTCACTTAGCATCTCTCGCTCCTCGTCAGTACTAGGGCCCGACATACTGAAGTTCACCAAAAAATTCTTGAGACAAAAGTGTTAAACTCCCTTATGCAAGCACTAATTACTAAATTAACTGGAGTCTCTTAAATGCTCTCCTAATTGCCTTACAAAAAAAAAATATTCTTCAATATGTACGCTAAAGTACGAACAAACAAATGTTGTACAACTCTGCAAAAAATTATACTGTTCACAAAATCCTAAGCAAGGTCGCCATTTGTTACGACCGGGCACTCGGGTACACTAGGGCTCTTACACAGGACTCGAGTATGGCTCGCTGCCACAACGGAAACACACGATCCCAACCCCAGAGTACTGCCAGCCGAACAAAAAACGCCACTACCCTCCAGAGTTCTATCTGCTATAACGGGGTATACAAGAACTCGGTACTAGCGTTTCACACAACAGACTAATAACAAGACGGGAGTTATCTAGTCTGGTCAACAATCAAACAAAGAAGAAAGTACTACAACACTAAAGAATAGTGTTGGCCGAAGCCGAAGTAATCCACCCTTGAACTAAGAACTTAAGAAGTCCTCCACCCTCTACTTCGGATCGGCACTATTACGTTACGTTAAACAATAGTCCTCGAGCATCAAGCAAGGAATCTTCTGATAAGTTAGATGCTTCTCGAATACTCATAAGAAGTAAGTATCGGATTTTGAACAGCAATTTAATGAATAACTCACTGGTAATTAAAGGCTTTAAATTGACATAAGAAGAATTATAAGAATAAGCAATAGGATATGGCAAACATTAAGAAGAAGTACTCCGACAATGCACTGGCAATAGCCTACTAAGATTGTGCTCGTGGGCCACTAATCTCTGAAGTAGCTAAGCGTGCCACACATGAAATCAATAGTGCTTAAACAATAATGTACATAAGGAGAAGCTTCAATACTATACTGTATCTGCTGGTCGAGCAAAGTCTAGCTGGGATATCTAAGGTTAGGAAACAATGGCTGAGCAAGCGGCTCGTAGCCTAGCGAGGTCCTTAAGACTGTGCGGCCAAATTACGGTAATTGACGGGATGCTCTCTTGAGAGATCCAGATCACTAGTATCTGGTTCTCTCCTGGCGATCCTCTCAAAGTCAAGCAAATGAGATAGCACAGTGTTGGGTGGCACAGGCAAAAGCCCTCACTCGCAACACAGTGCTAAACTCCCACGGTACACAGTCAGAAAGACCACCTAGGCGTTCCACGTCTCCGTTGCAATTGTACTGGTTCAACCGCAACCTAGTACTCATAGGAAATCACAACTCAGAAACCCTATCCCAGTCTAGCATTGCCTAAACCAGCAGAAAACAGGAACATGAATAATCGCACACAGGGAAATGCATATACGAGTGCAACAAACATCAATCAATCCTATTCTAGTTAACCCTTCCAAAAATAGGCTATCTAACAGGCACTTATCTCGTGAGAACTCAAGCGATAATACTTTGGCTGACTAAATCTGCACCAAAGGGGTCATGGAGGTTAAACAGGGACGAGAAGAGAAGAAGATAGGCTGTTCAGAGAGTAGAGAAAGTTCACATCAGTCGGAAGAATATGGATAGTTGCAAGGGATATGAGAAGTCGCTTTGCCTGATGAGTTCTAAGGGACAATGCGGCTAGACTTCCCTTTTTATACTCGGCCCTCTAGCGGCATATCTCAAACTACTTAAGGACCGCCCACTGGCAATCATGACGTCATATTCTCTCTCAATCTGGGATCGACAAAGGATTTCCCACGCTCTGAGAGGGAGGAAGGGAGGAGGGAATTAGGCCTATCTGCCCGCGTGGCGCACTCACTGGTCCCCGTTACGTAACATCTCTCTCTCTCTCCTCTCATCATTACATATAAGTCCCACACACAATACTTATAACTAATGATATAAAATAGAACTCGTTGACTCAGATGAAAACAAAATACATATTTATAATACTTATAGTACAACGGCTCACATAAACTAAGTTAGGAAACTCTACACAGACTACAGCCAAAGTTCCTGCCCTGACGATCCTAGCGAGAGTGGGGCCTGACTGGGCGTTCTGTACAGCATGCTCATACTCGACATGCGTCACACCCCCTACACCAACACCATTATACCTGCCACCACTACCTCCCTCGTACACCAACACCATTATACCTGCCACCACTACCTCCCCCTACACCAACACTATTATACCTGCCACCACTACCTCCCCATACACCAACACCATTATACCCGCCACCACTACCTCCCCCTACACCAACACCATTATACCTGCCACCACTACCTCCCCCTACACCAACACCATTATACCTGCCACCACTACCTCCCCTACACGAACACCATTATACCTGCCACCACTACCACCCCCCTACACCAACACCATTATGCCTGCCACCACTACCTCCCCCTACACCAACACCATTATATCCGCCACCACTACTTCCCCCTACACGAACACCATTATACCTGCCACCACTACCTCTACCCTACACCAACACCATTATACCTGCCACCACTAACTCCCTCGTATATCAACACCATTATACCTGCCACCACTACCTCCCTCCTACACCAACACCATCATAGCCACCACCACTACCTCCACCTACACAAACACCATTATACCCACCACCACTACCTTCCCCCCCTACACCAATACCATTATACCTGCCATCACTACCTCCCCCTACACCAACACCATTATACCTGCAACCACTACCTCCCCCTACATCAACGCCATTATACCTGCCACCACTACCTCCCCCATACACCAACACCATTATACCTGCCACCACTACCTCCATCCTACACCCACACCATTATACCTACCACCACTACCTCCTTCCCACCTACAACAACACTATTTTACCTGCCACCACTACCTCCATCCTACACCAACACCATTATACCTACCACCACTACCTCCTTCCCACCTACAACAACACCATTATACCTGCCACCACTTCCTCCCTCCCCCTACACCAACACCATTATATCTGCCACCTCTACCAATCTCCTACACCAACACCATTATACCTGCCACCACTACCTCCCTCTCCATACACCAACACCATTATACCTGCCACCTCTACCTCCCTCCTACACCAACACCAGTAAACCTGCCATCACTACCTCCCTCCTACACCAACACCATTATACCTGCCACCACTACCATCCCCAATACACCAACACCATTATACCTACCACCACTACCTCCACCCTACACCAACACCATTATACCTGCCACCACTACCTCCCCCCTACACCAGCACCATAATACCTGCCACCACTACCTCCCCCCCTACACCAAAACCATTATACCTGCCACCACTACCTCCCCCTACACCAATGACATTATACCTGCCACCTCTACCTCCCTCCTACACCAACACAAGTAAACCTGCCATCACTACCACCCTCCTACACCAACACCATAATACCTGCCACCACTACTTCCCTCCTACACCAACAACATTATACCTGCCATCACTACCTCCCTCCTACACCAACACCATTATGCCCGCCACCACTACCTCCCCCTACCCCAACACCATAATACCCGCCACCAATACCTCCCTCCTACACCAACACCATTATACCTGCCATCACTACCTCCACCCTACACAAACACCATTACACCTGCCACCACTACCTCCCTCCTACACCAACACCATCATACCCGCCACCACTACCTCCCCCTACACCAACACCATTATGCCCACCACCAATACCTCCCCCTACACCAACACCATTATACCTGCCATCACTACCTCCACCCTATACTAACAGCATTATACCTGCAACCACTACCTCCCTTATACACCAACACCATAATATCCACCACCACTACCTCCCCCTACACCAATATACCCGCCACCACTACCTCCCCCCCCCTACACCAAAACCAATATACCTGCCACAACTACCTCCCACCTACACCAACACCATTATTCATGCCACCACTACCTCCCTCCTACACCAACACCATTATACCTGCCATCACTTCTTCCCTCCTACAACAACATTATACCTGCCACCACTACCTCCCTCCTACACCAACACCATTATGCCCGCCACCACTACCTTCCCCTACACCAACACCATTATACCTGCCACCACTACCTGCCACCACTGCCTCCCCCCTACACCAACACCATTATACCTGCCACCACTACCACCCCCCTACACCAACACCATTATACCTGCCACCACTACCTCTGCCCTACACCAACACGATTATATCTGCCACCACTACCTCCCCCTACACCAACACCATTATACCTGACACAACTACCTCCCCGCTACACTAACACCATTATATCTGCCACCACTACCTCTACCCTACACCAACACCATTATACCTGCCACCACTAAATCCCTCGTATATCAATACCATTATACCTGCCACCACTACATCCCTACTACACCAACACCATCATACCCACCACCACTACCTCCCCCTACACAAACACCATTATACCCGCCACCACTACCTCCCCCCCTACACCAACACCATTATACCTGCCATCACTACCTCCCCCCTACACCAACACCATTATACCTGCCACCACTACCTCCCTCGTACACCAACACCATTATACCTGCCACCACTACCTCCCCCTACACCAACACTATTATACCTGCCACCACTACCTCCCCATACACCAACACATTTATACCCGCCACCACTACCTCCCCCTACACCAACAACATTATACCTGCCACCACTACCTCCCCCTACACCAACACCATTATACCCGCCACCACTACCTCCCCTACACCAACACCATTATACCTGCTGCCACTACCACCCCCCTACACCAACACCATTATACCTGCCACCGCTACCTGCCCCTACACCAACACCATTATACCTGCCACCACTACCTCCCCCTACACAAACACCATTATACCTGCCACCACTACCTCCCTCCTACAACAACATCATTATACCTGCCACCACTACCTCCACCTACACAAACACCATTATACCCGCCACAACTACCTCCCCCCCCCCAACACCAACACCATTATACCTGCCATCACTACCTCCCCCTACACCAACACCATTATACCTGCAACCACTACCTCCCCCTACACCAACGCCATTATACCTGCCACCACTACCTCCCCAATACACCAACACCATTATACCTGCCACCACTACCTCCCTCCTACACCAACACCATTACACCTACCACCACTACCTCCTTCCCACCTACACCAACACTATTTTACCTGCCACCACTACCTCCCTCCTACACCAACACCATTATACCTGCCACCACTTCCTCCCTCCCCCTACACCAACACCATTATACCTGCCACCTCTACCAATCTCCTACACCAACACCATTATACCTGCCACCACTATCTCCCTCTCCATACACCAACACCATTATACCTGCCACCTCTACCTCCCTCCTACACCAACACCAGTAAACCTGCCATCACTACCTCCCTCCTACACCAACACCATTACACCTGCCACAACTACCACCCCCCCTACACCAACACCATTATACCTACCACCACTACCTCCACCCTACACCAACACCATTATACCTGCCACCACTACCTCCCCCCTACACCAGCACCATTATACCTGCCACAACTACCTCCCCCCTACACTAACACCATTATACCTGCCACCACTACCTCCCCCCCTACACCAAAACCATTATACCTGCCACCACTACCTCCCCCTACACCAATGACATTATACCTGCCACCACTACATCCCTCCTACACCAACACCGTTATAGCTGCCACCACTACCTCCCCTGTACACCAACATCATTATACCTGCCACCACTACCAACCACCTACACCAACACCATTATACCCGCTACCACTCCCTCCCCCTACACCAACACCATTATACCCGCCACCACTACCTCCCCCTACACCTGCACCATTATACCTGCCACCACTAACTCCCTCCTACTCCACCACCATTATACCTGTCACCAATACCTCCTACTATACCAACACCTTTATACCCGCCACCACTACCTCCCTCTCTACACCAACATCATTATACCTGAAATCACTACCTCCCCCCTACACCAACACCAATATACCTGCCACCACTACCTCCCCCTACACCAAAAATAAACGCCATTATACCTGCCACCACTACCTCCCCCCTACACCAACACCATTATATCTCCCACCACTACCTCCCTCCTACACCAACACCATTATACCTACCACCACTACCTCCCTCCTACACCAACACCATTATACCTGCCCCCACTACCTCCCTCCTACACCAACACCATTATACCTGCCATCACTACTTCACTCCTACACCAACACCATTATACCTGCCACCACTACCTCCCTCCTACACCAACACAATTATGCCCGCCACCACTACCTCCCACTAAACCAACACCATTATATCTGCCGTCACTACCTCCACCCTCATTATACCTGCCACCAGTACATCCTTCCTACACTAACTCCATTATACCTGCCACCACTACCTCCCCCCTACACCAACACCAATATACCTGCCACCACTACCTCCCCCTACACCAAAAATAAACGCCATTATACCTGCCACCACTACCTCCCCCCTACACCAACACCATTATATCTCCCACCACTACCTCCCTCCTACACCAACACCATTATACCTACCACCACTACCTCCCTCCTACACCAACACCATTATACCTGCCCCCACTACCTCCCTCCTACACCAACACCATTATACCTGCCACCACTACTTCACTCCTACACCAACACCATTATATCTGCCACCACTACCTCCCTCCTACACCAACACAATTATGCCCGCCACCACTACCTCCCACTAAACCAACACCATTATATCTGCCGTCACTACCTCCACCCTCATTATACCTGCCACCAGTACATCCTTCCTACACTAACTCCATTATACCTGCCACCACTACCTCCCCCCTACACTAACCCAATTATACCTGCCACCACTATATCCCTCCTACACCAACACCATTATACCTGCCACCACTACCTCCCCCCTGCACCAACATCATTATACCTGTCACCAATACCACCCTCTTACACTAACACCATTATACCTGCCACCACTACCTCCCCCCCTACACCAACACCATTATATGTGTCACCACTACCTCCCTCCCCACTACACCAACACCATTATACTTGCCACCACAACCTCCCTCCTACACGAACACCATTATACCTACCATCACTACTTCCCTCCCACCTACACCAACATAATTATACTTGCCACCACTACCTCCCCTCTACACCAACATCATTATACCTACCACCACTACCTCCCTCGTACACCAACATCATTATACCTGACACCACTACCTCCCTCCTAAACCAACACAATAATACCCACCACCACTACCTCTCCCTACAACAACACCATTATACCCGCCACCAATACCTCCCCTCTACACCAACACCATTATACCTGCCACCACTACCTCCCACCTACACCAACACCATTATTCCTGCCACCACTACCGCCCACCTACACCAACACCATTTTACCTGCCACCACTACCTAATTCCTACACCAACACCATTATACCTGCCACCACTACCTCCCTCCCCATACACCAACTCCATTTTACCTACCACAACTACGTCGCTCCCACCTACACCAACATCATTATACCTGCCACCACTACCAACCCCCCTACACCAACACCATTATACCCGCCACCACTCCCTCCCCCTACACCAACACCATTATACCCGCCATCACTACCTCCACCTACACCTGCACCATTATACCTGCCACCACTACCTCCACCCGACACCAACACCATTATACCTGCCACCACTCACTCCCTCCTACACCACCACCATTATACCTGCCACCCCTACCTCCCTCGTACACCATCACCATTATACCTGCCACCACTAGCTGCCTCCTACACCAACACCATTATACCCACCACCACTACCTCCCCCTATACCAACACCATTATACCCACCACCACTACCTCCCTCCTACACCAACACCGTTATAGCTGCCACCTCTACCTTCCCTGTACACCAACACCATTATACCTGCCAAACCTACCCCCCCCCCCCTACACCAAAAGCATTATACCGGCCACCACTACCTCACCCTACACCAACACCATTATACCCGCCACCACTACCTCCCCCTACACCAACACCATTATACCCACCACCACTACCTCCCCCAACACCAACACCATTATACCTGCCACCACTACCTCCACCCTACACCAACACCATTATACCTGCCACCACTAACTCCCTCCTACACCACCACCATTATACCTGCCACCACTATCTCCCTCCTACACCAACACAATTATTCCTGCCACCACTACCTCCACCCTACATCAACACCATTATACCTGCCACCACTAACTCCCTCCTACACCACCACCATTATACCTGCCACCACTACCTCCCTCCTACACTAACACCATTATACCTGCCACCACTACCTCACTACTACACCAACACCATAATGCCCGCCACCCCTACCTCCCCTCGTACACCAACACCATTATACCTTCCACCTCTACCTCCCCCCTACACCAGCACCATTATACCGGCCACAACTACCTCACCCTACACCAACACCATTATACCCGCCACCACTACCTCCCCCTACACCAACACCATTATACCCACCACCACTACCTCCCCCAACACCAAAACCATTATACCTGCCACCACTACCTCCACCCTACAGCAACACCATTATACCTGCCACCACTAACTCCCTCCTACACCACCACCATTATACCTGCCACCACTACCTCCCTCCTACACCAACACAATTATACCTGCCACCACTACCTCCACCCTACATCAACACCATTATACCTGCCACCACTAACTCCCTCCTACACCACCACCATTATACCTGCCACCACTACCTCCCTCCTAAACTAACACCATTATACCTGCCACCACTACCTCAGTACTACACCAACACCATAATGCCCGCCACCACTACCTCCCTCGTACACCAACATCATTATACCTGCCACCACTACCTCCCTCCTACACCAACACCATAATACCCACCACCACTACCTCTCCCTACACCAACACCATTTTACCCACCACCAATACCTCCCCTCTACACCAACACCATTATACCTGCTACCACTACCTCCCACCTACACCAACACCATTATTCCTGCCACCACTACCCCCCTCTTACACCAACACCATTTTACCTGCCACCACTACCTCCCTCCTACACCAACACCATTATACCTTCCACCACTACCTCCCTCCTACACCAACACCATAATACCTGCCACCACTACTTCCCTCCTACACCAACAACATTATACCTGCCACCACTACCTCCCTCCTACACCAACACCATTATGCTGGCCACCACTACCTCCCCTACCCCAACACATAATACCCGCCACCAATTCCTCCCCCCTACACCAACACCATATAACCTGCGATCACTACCTCCACCCTACACAAACACCATTACACCTACCACCACTACCTCCCTCCTACACCAACACCATCATACCCGCCACCACTACCTCCCCCTACACCAACACCATTATGCCCGCCACCAATACCTCCCCCTACACCAACACCATTATACCTCCACCCTACACCAACACCATTATACCTGCCACCACTACCTCCCTTATACACCAACACCATAATATCCACCACCACTACCTCCTGTTACGACCGGGCACTCGGGTACACTAGGGCTCTTACACAGGACTCGAGTATGGCTCGCTGCCACAACGGAAACACACGATCCCAACCCCAGAGTACTGCCAGCCGAACAAAAAACGCCACTACCCTCCAGAGTTCTATCTGCTATAACGGGGTATACAAGAACTCGGTACTAGCGTTTCACACAACAGACTAATAACTAGACGGGAGTTATCTAGTCTGGTCAACAATCAAACAAAGAAGAAAGTACTACAACACTAAAGAATAGTGTTGGCCGAAGCCGAAGTAATCCACCCTTGAACTAAGAACTTAAGAAGTCCTCCACCCTCTACTTCGGATCGGCACTATTACGTTACGTTAAACAATAGTCCTCGAGCATCAAGCAAGGAATCTTCTGATAAGTTAGATGCTTCTCGAATACTCATAAGAAGTAAGTATCGGATTTTGAACAGCAATTTAATGAATAACTCACTGGTAATTAAAGGCTTTAAATTGACATAAGAAGAATTATAAGAATAAGCAATAGGATATGGCAAACATTAAGAAGAAGTACTCCGACAATGCACTAGCAATAGCCTACTAAGATTGTGCTCGTGGGCCACTAATCTCTGAAGTAGCTAAGCGTGCCACACATGAAATCAATAGTGCTTAAACAATAATATACATAAGGAGAAGCTTCAATACTATGCTGTATCTGCTGGTCGAGCAAAGTCTAGCTGGGATATCTAAGGTTAAGAGACAATGGCTGAGCAAGCGGCTCGTAGCCTAGCGAGGTCCTTAAGACTGTGCGGCCAAATTACGGTAATTGACGGGATGCTCTCTTGAGAGATCCAGATCACTAGTATCTGGTTCTCTCCTGGCGATCCTCTCAAAGTCAAGCAAATGAGATAGCACAGTGTTGGGTGGCACAGGCAAAAGCCCTCACTCGCAACACAGTGCTAAACTCCCACGGTACACAGTCAGAAAGACCACCTAGGCGTTCCACGTCTCCGTTGCAATTGTACTGGTTCAACCGCAACCTAGTACTCATAGGAAATCACAACTCAGAAACCCTATCCCAGTCTAGCATTGCCTAAACCAGCAGAAAACAGGAACATGAATAATCGCACACAGGGAAATGCATATACGAGTGCAACAAACATCAATCAATCCTATTCTAGTTAACCCTTCCAAAAATAGGCTATCTAACAGGCACTTATCTCGTGAGAACTCAAGCGATAATACTTTGGCTGACTAAATCTGCACCAAAGGGGTCATGGAGGTTAAACAGGGACGAGAAGAGAAGAAGATAGGCTGTTCAGAGAGTAGAGAAAGTTCACATCAGTCGGAAGAATATGGATAGTTGCAAGGGATATGAGAAGTCGCTTTGCCTGATGAGTTCTGAAGAAATGGTGGCAAGAACCTCTCTTTTTATACTCGGCCCTCTAGCGGCATATCTCAAACTACTTAAGGACCGCCCACTGGCAATCATGACGTCATATTCTCTCTCAATCTGGGATCGACAAAGAACTTCCCACGCGCTGAAAGGGAGGAAGGGAGGAGGGAGGAGGGAATTAGGCCTATCTGCCCGCGTGGCGCACTCACTGGTCCCCGTTACGTAATATCTCTCTCTCTCTCCTCTCATCATTACATATAAGTCCCACACACAATACTTATAACTAATGATATAAAATAGAACTCGTTGACTCAGATGAAAACTAAATACATATTTATAATACTTATAGTACAACGGCTCACATAAACTAAGTTAGGAAACTCTACACAGACTACAGCCAAAGTTCCTGCCCTGACGATCCTAGCGAGGGTGGGGCCTGACTGGGCGTTCTGTACAGCATGCTCATACTCGACATGCGTCACACCTCCCCCAAGATTTTACTTGCTCAACCCTGAGCTAAAATCTGATATACAGAACCCCATCAAACCCCTCACACCCAGCGACCGCATGGCACTAAAACAACGCTGAGTTTATCACTAAAACACATCTTATAAAAAAAAAAAAAATCACATTTCATAACTCCTCCCAACAATAGTAAAAGACATAATATCATGCTCCCAGAGCGAGCTTACAGCAGCTCAGCCGTTTGATAGTTCGTGGACTACTCAAACTTTATAGGCTATGACAAACTTATACAATTATCTTCATCAAAAAGAAAGAGTTTTTATATGATTTTTATATTTTAATATGTTTTTTTCCGGCTGCACTATAAGGGCAGCCTATTTTCTTCTATACCAAACGCTCAACAATCCTGCTTTACGACCCAATACGCTGGGCTACAACCGCGAGCCAACAAGCACCAAGCGCAAAATACTACTCAAACTAAAGCAGGAGGCTACCCGTGTGTCAATCTACCCAGGATCATATACCCCTGAACGACCACATGCAACCTCGTTGTCACAACCGGCAATATGGCTTATGTCCAGGTTATATACCAATAACCTTAGTGACCACCTGGTCAGCCTCATATTCCGATTGTGAAACTGGTCCAAGATCTCGAGAGGGTAATGATCTGGGTAAACTACACCGACCGGACCATAGGCTGGAACATAGATCTCGAAATGCCCCAGCGCATCATTGTCCTTTTCACTTTCATTCATCAGGCTCTGACACGTTGCTGGTGCATTCTTAAGTCCGTCAGGCACAACATTGCACTGGTAGGTACTCCCGTCCACAACAAAACCACATACCTCTTTAGCACGCTCGGACAAAGGTACTTGCCAGTAACCTTTTACTAAATCAACTTTAGACAAAAACCGAGCATTACCAATTTTATCAACACTATCATCAACCCGAGGAAGAGGATATGGGTTAGTTGGAGTCAAGCCGTTTAGCCTACGGAAATCAATACAGAAGCGTACCTTGCCATCTGGTTTAGGCTGCAGTGTTACGGGGGAAGTCCATTTAACGGTACCTTTCTCTATCAACCCTCTACCGAGCATATACTCCAACTCATCCCTCAGAGCGGGTAGTTTTATGGGGGGCACACGGTATGGGATTGACTTAAAGGGTAGATGGTGCCCCACGTCAACATCATGCATAGCCTGAGTAGTGAGGCCTGGATGTTCAGCGAATACAGTGGGGTATAAACCGAGCAACTGACGGATAGCTTCAAATTGCGGCTCAGGCAAATGGGCTATAGCCTCGTCAGCCCTTAGGCTCGAGTTCCCCGCCCACTGATCCGCTGAAACATGGTGATCCCAGCTATCCTCCTCTGAAGCTTGACTGTCCCCCTCTCCTTCTCCACCACGGCCGCAACAAGCCAACACAGGGACAGTGAGAGGCTCAGAGGGGCGCCTCACATACTCTTTTATCAGGTTCACGTGACATAACTGATTCTTCTTCCTCCTGTCTGGAGTGGCAACAAGGTAATCTAGGTCCGAAATTTTCTCCACAATTTTATAGGGTCCAGTATACTTCGCCGACAAGGGGTTACCCACCAAAGGCAACAAAATCAACACCTCCTGTCCCACAATGAACTCCCGGAGCTTCACTTTGCGATCATACCTGTCCTTCATTAAAGCTTGTGACCCTGTTAAATTCCGACCTGCCATCTCCAGACTCTTAAGCATGCGCTCACGGCTTTCAAACACATACTTCAACAAGGAACAAGGCGGCACAGTTCCTTCCCAAATTTCCCGCAGCATATTAAGGGGGCCCCTGACTCGGTGTCCAAAAATCAGCTCGTTTGGACTATATCCCAGGCTCTCACCAGGCACTTCCCGAGCAGCAAACAGTACATACGGCAATCCAAGATCCCAATCTCTTCCGTTATCAGCACAATAACACCTGAGCATGCTTTTAAGGGTGGCATGCCACCGCTCAAGCACCCCTTGGCTCTCAGGGTGATACGCTGACGATACCACCGCCCGTATTCCATGCTGTTGCATTGTTTGCTTAAAGAGATTGGAGGTGAAATTGGACCCCTGATCAGACTGAATCTCCTCCGGGTACCCGTACCTTGAAAAGTACCACAACAAGTTACTGACTACCGTCTTAGCCATGCCGTTTTTCATGGGGTATGCATCGGGGTATCTAGTGGCAACATCCATGATGGTTAACAAAAATTTATTACCAGCCTTTGTGGGAGGGAGGGGACCAACCATGTCAACAACAATCTTACTAAAAGGTGGCCCAATTACAGGAATAGGGTGCAACGGAGCTTTAGGAATAACTTGGTTTGGTTTCCCGACCCGTTGACAAATATCACATGAGTTTATCCAGGACTGCACATGAGACTTCATCCCCGGCCACCAAAACAACTTCCCCAAAGCCGCCACCGTTTTTCTTACCCCCAAATGTCCTGCCAGCGGTGTGTCATGCGCCAAACTCAGTAGGCTATCCCTGCACTCCCGCGGCACCATCAACTGGTCCACTACCCCGGACCCCATCTTCCAGCTACGGTTAGGGTCTTGAAAACGCCGATACAGGATGCCATCTAAATAAAAAAAATCTCCCGGCTGTGCATCACCGTCCTCGTCGAGCTCCACAGCTCCATTAGCACACGTTTGGAGCTCAGGGTCCTCCAGCTGCAACCGACGTATATCTGAGGGTGCCAAGCGATCTAACTGCTCCCGGAGCACTGCATGACCCTCCCCGATACTGAGCTGCTCCCTCTGTCTCTCTCGATGTTCATAACGTTGCTGTCGTGGAGACTCGTCATGCCCAGCCTCGTCACTCTCGATGACAGGCCCAGGGGCTACTCCAGAACTAAGTAATGGTGCTAATACTGAATCACCCAGGAGAGCCGCCGAGTCAAAACTCTTAAAACCAACTCCAGCTTTAGCCTCCTCCTGTTGATCGTTCCTCTGCTGGTCTGAAGACGGAGGACTAGGCTGTGACACTTTAGCTGCCCGAGCTCGGGTGACAGCACACGCCATGGGTTGTGCCTGGCACCGCTCGACCCACTCTCGCTCTTCCCTACTCACGTCGGCCGGCCTCTCGGCAACGACTAAGGGTAGAACCTCAGAAGCGGGCATTGCAAAGTCGTTGCCGAGAAGAAGGTCGACGCCCTCCACTGGCAGTTTCTCCACAATCCCAACATCCAATTCACGTGCCACACCATCCACCTCCAACTCCAACCGCACCAGCGGGTATGACCGAGTTGCATTAATACCCTGCACCACCACCACCCGAGCCGCATTTATAGGGTAGCCAGTCAAGTTTTTCATCAAAGTCTGGGAAGCACCTGTATCACGCAAGACCTCTACTCCATGCTTGCGCCCCGCCCACATCACGCAACCCCGTCCTCTATGGTCGCAAAAAACATCCTGAGCAGGGTTCGAGCCTCCCAGGTGCTTCTGCATTGGCTGTGCCTCAGCCTCTGACGAACTGCCCCGGGCAAACTCAGAAGGCTTCAGAGACACACCAATGTTGCAGGCCAAAGACACAGCTGCTGTAGGTGGTTTGCTAGGACAGACTCTTGCAAAGTGCCCCTTTTTATGACATTGATAACACTCTAACTCCCCTTTGGGCTTCCCTTGGTACTGGGAAGGGCCCGGCCCCTTCTTAAATGGGACGGTGCTAGTCTTGTGGTCAGTCTTGGTATCATAACTCTTGTACTTGTTTGCATAAGATATATTACTAACTCGGGGGGGTGGGGCGTCACGCCCCTTGTTACCTGCCTCACTACGCTGGGCAGACCCGCACCCACGAATTAATGATAGCCGGAGGTCAGCCATCTCAGCTGCCTCCTGTAGAGTTTTTGGATTCTTTTCTTTAATAGTTAAAGTCATTTCTGCACCTGTACACTTATAAAACTGCTCGAGCAGAAACAGCTCAGTCAACTGTTCGGCCGTCTCAGCTTTCTCAGAACGTGTCCAGTTTGTAAGTGCATCTTTTAAGTCCCGGGCATGTTCAAGAAAGGTCGCCTCCCTAGTCTTTGTAACACCCCGAAACTTCAATCGATATGTTTCTGGTTGCAACTCGTATGCCCGTAGGACAGCTCTCTTCAATTCTGGGTAGTCAATGCAAGACTCTAAAGGCAGTGCATCATAAGCCTTCAGACCCTTACCCGTAAGTCTTGAGGAGACCAGAGCTGCCCACTTCTCTTCAGGCCAATTATGCTCCCTACACTTCTTCTCAAAACGATTAAAAAATTCTGTGACTTCAGTTTCACTAAATGCCGGCACCAATTTGACTAAGTGAGACAAGGACTGTTCTCTTACTTGGCCCTCCCGGCCCATCCGAATCCCTGTCGACTCTGCACGAGTCTTATCTAAGTCTATCTGAGCACAATATTTCTCGGAGTCGTATCTAAGCTCAGCCTCGTGCCTCCTAGTCTCATCCTCGTGCCTCCTAGTCTCATTCTCCTGCTTCCTAGACTCAGCCTCAATCGCATACCTCCTAGACTCAGCCTCGATTGCATACCTCCTAGACTCAGCCTCCATCTCCTGCTTCCTAGCCTCATTCTCCATCTCCTGCTTCCTAGCCTCATTCTCCATTTTAGCAAGCTCGAGTTTAAATATCATCTCAGGAGACAGGCCGGAAGAGGGAGCTGCCACTACTGAAGGAGGGGGGGCAAGAACTGGGGAACCACCATACGCACCGCCCGAGGGCACTCCAATCTTCCAATGCTCATCCCTCTGTGGGAGAGTGCTAACCTCCGGCAACTGAGTGGACGGCACTGTGGGAGTCGAGTGAGAGGGGATCTGGGGAGGAACCCCCCCAAACGCCCTCTCCCCCGAAACCCCATGTCGCCCACGCAACACCCAGGAAATCAGCTCCCCCTTGGACATCCCTCCTACATTGGATAGACCCAAAACCTTGGCTATCAGGTGCAAGCCATAAACATTCACCCCAGTCAGCCTCTCCTCCGTCACGTGGTACCGCTTACTCACAAAAAGTCTAGCATCCTCCTCACTAGTTACTAACGGCACCTCCTCACTTAGCATCTCTCGCTCCTCGTCAGTACTAGGGCCCGACATACTGAAGTTCACCAAAAAATTCTCGAGACAAAAGTGTTAAACTCCCTTATGCAAGCACTAATTACTAAATTAACTGGAGTCTCTTAAATGCTCTCCTAATTGCCTTACAAAAAAAAATATTCTTCAATATGTACGCTAAAGTACGAACAAACAAATGTTGTACAACTCTGCAAAAAATTATACTGTTCACAAAATCCTAAGCAAGGTCGCCATTTGTTACGACCGGGCACTCGGGTACACTAGGGCTCTTACACAGGACTCGAGTATGGCTCGCTGCCACAACGGAAACACACGATCCCAACCCCAGAGTACTGCCAGCCGAACAAAAAACGCCACTACCCTCCAGAGTTCTATCTGCTATAACGGGGTATACAAGAACTCGGTACTAGCGTTTCACACAACAGACTAATAACTAGACGGGAGTTATCTAGTCTGGTCAACAATCAAACAAAGAAGAAAGTACTACAACACTAAAGAATAGTGTTGGCCGAAGCCGAAGTAATCCACCCTTGAACTAAGAACTTAAGAAGTCCTCCACCCTCTACTTCGGATCGGCACTATTACGTTACGTTAAACAATAGTCCTCGAGCATCAAGCAAGGAATCTTCTGATAAGTTAGATGCTTCTCGAATACTCATAAGAAGTAAGTATCGGATTTTGAACAGCAATTTAATGAATAACTCACTGGTAATTAAAGGCTTTAAATTGACATAAGAAGAATTATAAGAATAAGCAATAGGATATGGCAAACATTAAGAAGAAGTACTCCGACAATGCACTAGCAATAGCCTACTAAGATTGTGCTCGTGGGCCACTAATCTCTGAAGTAGCTAAGCGTGCCACACATGAAATCAATAGTGCTTAAACAATAATATACATAAGGAGAAGCTTCAATACTATGCTGTATCTGCTGGTCGAGCAAAGTCTAGCTGGGATATCTAAGGTTAAGAGACAATGGCTGAGCAAGCGGCTCGTAGCCTAGCGAGGTCCTTAAGACTGTGCGGCCAAATTACGGTAATTGACGGGATGCTCTCTTGAGAGATCCAGATCACTAGTATCTGGTTCTCTCCTGGCGATCCTCTCAAAGTCAAGCAAATGAGATAGCACAGTGTTGGGTGGCACAGGCAAAAGCCCTCACTCGCAACACAGTGCTAAACTCCCACGGTACACAGTCAGAAAGACCACCTAGGCGTTCCACGTCTCCGTTGCAATTGTACTGGTTCAACCGCAACCTAGTACTCATAGGAAATCACAACTCAGAAACCCTATCCCAGTCTAGCATTGCCTAAACCAGCAGAAAACAGGAACATGAATAATCGCACACAGGGAAATGCATATACGAGTGCAACAAACATCAATCAATCCTATTCTAGTTAACCCTTCCAAAAATAGGCTATCTAACAGGCACTTATCTCGTGAGAACTCAAGCGATAATACTTTGGCTGACTAAATCTGCACCAAAGGGGTCATGGAGGTTAAACAGGGACGAGAAGAGAAGAAGATAGGCTGTTCAGAGAGTAGAGAAAGTTCACATCAGTCGGAAGAATATGGATAGTTGCAAGGGATATGAGAAGTCGCTTTGCCTGATGAGTTCTGAAGAAATGGTGGCAAGAACCTCTCTTTTTATACTCGGCCCCTCTAGCGGCATATCTCAAACTACTTAAGGACCGCCCACTGGCAATCATGACGTCATATTCTCTCTCAATCTGGGATCGACAAAGAACTTCCCACGCGCTGAAAGGGAGGAAGGGAGGAGGGAGGAGGGAATTAGGCCTATCTGCCCGCGTGGCGCACTCACTGGTCCCCGTTACGTAATATCTCTCTCTCTCTCCTCTCATCATTACATATAAGTCCCACACACAATACTTATAACTAATGATATAAAATAGAACTCGTTGACTCAGATGAAAACAAAATACATATTTATAATACTTATAGTACAACGGCTCACATAAACTAAGTTAGGAAACTCTACACAGACTACAGCCAAAGTTCCTGCCCTGACGATCCTAGCGAGGGTGGGGCCTGACTGGGCGTTCTGTACAGCATGCTCATACTCGACATGCGTCACACTCCCCCTACATCAATATACCCGCCACCACTACCTCCCCCGCCCTACACCAAAACCAATATACCTGCCACCACTACCTCACACCAACACCATTATTCATGCCACCACTACCTACCTCCTAAACCAACACAATTATACCTGCCACTACTACTTCCCTCCTACAACAACATTGTACCTGCCACCACTACCTCCCTCCTACACCAACACCATTATGCCCGCCACCACTACCTCCTGCTACACCAACACCATTATACCTGCCACCACTACCTCCCCGCTACACTAACACCATTATACCTGCCACCACTACCTCTACCCTACACCAACACCATTATACCTGCCACCACTAACTCCCTCGTATATCAATACCATCATACCTGCCACCACTACATCGCTCCTACACCAACACCATCATACCCACCACCACTACCTCCCCCTACACAAACACCATTATACCCGCCATCACTACCTCCCCCCTACACCAACACCATTATACCTGCCACCACTACCTCCCTCGTACAGGAACACCATTATACCTGCCACCACTACCTCCCCCTACACCAACACTATTATACCTGCCACCACTACCTCCCCATACACCAACACCATTATACCCGCCACCACTACCTCCCCCTACACCAACACCATTATACCTGCCACCACTACCTCCCCCTACACCAACACCATTATACCCGCCACCACTACCTCCCCTACACCAACACCATTATACCTGCCACTACTACCACCCCCCTACACCAACACCATTTACCTGCCACCACTACCTCCCACCTACACCAACACCATTATTCCTGCCACCACTACCGCCCTCTTACACCAACACCATTTTACCTGCCACCTCTACCTCCCTCCTACACCAACACCATTATACCTTCCACCACTACCTCCCTCCTACACCAACACCATAATACCTGCCACCACTACTTCCCTCCTACACCAACAACATTATACCTGCCACCACTACCTCCCTCCTACACCAACACCATTATGCTGGCCACCACTACCTCCCCCTACCCCAACACCATAATACCCGCCACCAATTCCTCCCCCCTACACCAACACCATATAACCTGCGATCACTACCTCCACCCTACACAATCACCATTACACCTACCACCACTACCTCCCTCCTACACCAACACCATCATACCCGCCACCACTACCTCCCCCTACACCAACACCATTATGCCCGCCACCAATACCTCCCCCTACACCAACACCATTATACCTCCACCCTACACCAACACCATTATACCTGCCACCACTACCTCCCTTATACACCAACACCATAATATCCACCACCACTACCTCCCCCTACATCAATATACCCGCCACCACTACCTCCCCCGCCCTACACCAAAACCAATATACCTGCCACCACTACCTCACACCAACACCATTATTCATGCCACCACTACCTACCTCCTAAACCAACACAATTATACCTGCCACTACTACTTCCCTCCTACAACAACATCGTACCTGCCACCACTACCTCCCTCCTACACCAACACCATTATGCCCGCCACCACTACCTCCTGCTACACCAACACCATTATACCTGCCACCACTACCTCCCCGCTACACTAACACCATTATACCTGCCACCACTACCTCTACCCTACACCAACACCATTATACCTGCCACCACTAACTCCCTCGTATATCAATACCATCATACCTGCCACCACTACATCCCTCCTACACCAACACCATCATACCCACCACCACTACCTCCCCCTACACAAACACCATTATACCCGCCATCACTACCTCCCCCCTACACCAACACCATTATACCTGCCACCACTACCTCCCTCGTACAGCAACACCATTATACCTGCCACCACTACCTCCCCCTACACCAACACTATTATACCTGCCACCACTACCTCCTCATACACCAACACCATTATACCCGCCACCACTACCTCCCCCTACACCAACACCATTATACCTGCCACCACTACCTCCCCCTACACCAACACCATTATACCCGCCACCACTACCTCCCCTACACCAACACCATTATACCTGCCACTACTACCACCCCCCTACACCAACACCATTTACCTGCCACCACTACCTCCCCCTACACCAACACCATTATATCCGCCACCACTACCTCCCCCTACACGAACACCATTATACCTGCCACCACTACCTCTACCCTACACCAACACCATTATACCTGCCACCACTAACTCCCTCGTATATCAACACCATTATACCTGCCACCACTACTTCCCTCCTACACCAACTCCATCATACCCACCACCACTACCTCCACCTACACAAACACCATTATATCCACCACCACTACCTTCCCCCCCTACACCAACACCATTATACCTGCCATCACTACCTCCCCCTACACCAACACCATTATACCTGCAACCACTACCTCCCCCTACACCAACGCCATCATACCTGCCACCACTACCTCCCCCATACACCAACACCATTATACCTGCCACCACTACCTCCATCCTACACCAACACCATTATACCTACCACCACTACCTCCTTCCCACCTACAACAACACTATTTTACCTGCCACCACTACCTCCCTCCTACACCAACACCATTATACCTGCCACCACTTCCTCCCTCCCCCTACACCAACACCATTATACCTGCCACCTCTACCAATCTCCTACACCAACACCATTATACCTGCCACCACTACCTCCCTCTCCATACACCAACACCATTATACCTGCCACCTCTACCTCCCTCCTACACCAACACCAGTAAACCTGCCATCACTACCTCCCTCCTACACCAACACCATTATACCTGCCACCACTACCACCCCCCCTACACCAACACCATTATACCTGCCACCACTAACTCCCTCCTTCACCACCACCATTATACCTGCCACCACTACCTCCCTCCTACACCAACACAATTATACCTGCCACCACTACCTCCACCCTACATCAATACCATTATACCTGCCACCACTAACTCCCTCCTACACCATGTGACGCATGTCGAGTATGAGCATGCTGTACAGAACGCCCAGTCAGGCCCCACTCTCGCTAGGATCGTCAGGGCAGGAACTTTGGCTGTAGTCTGTGTAGAGTTTCCTAACTCAGTTTATGTGAACCGTTGTACTATAAGTATTATCATTATGTATTTTGTTTTCTTCTAAGTCAACGAGTTCTATTTTATATCATTAGTTATAAGTATTGTGTGTGGGACTTATATATAATGATGTGATGAGAGAGAGCGAGTTATGTAACGGAGGACAGTGTGCGCGCCACGAGGTGTGTAGGCCTCACTCCCTCCTCCCTCCTTCCCCCCTCCCTCCCCCCTCATCAAGAGCGTGGGAATCCTTTGTCGATCCCAGATTGAGAGAGAGAATGTGACGTCATGATTGCCGTTATGCTCGCTACGGGGCCGAGTATAAAAAGGGAGGTCCCGCCGCATTTTCCTCAGAACTCATCAGGCAAAGCGACCTCTCATATCCCTTGCAACTATCGATATTCTTCCGACTGATGTGAACTTTCTCTACTCTCTGAACAGCCTATTTTCTTCTCTTCTCGTCCCTTTTTAACCAATGACCCCTTTGGTGCAGATTTAGTCAGCCAAAGTATTATCGCTTGAGTTCTCACGAGATAAGTGCCTGTTAGATAGCCTATTTTTGGAAGGGTTAACTAGAATAGGATTGATTGATGTTTGTTGCACTCGTATATGTATTTCCCTGTGTACTATTATTCATGTTCCTGTTTTCTGCTGGTTTAGGTAATGCTAGACTGGGATAGGGTTCCTCGAGTTGTGATTTCCTATGAGTGCTAGGTTGGTTGAACCAGCACAATTGCAACGGAGACGTGGGAAGCCTAGGGGGTCTTTTTGATTGTGTACCGTGGGAGTTTAGCACTGTGTTGCGAGTGAGGGCTTTTGCCTGTGCCACCCAACACTGTGCTATCTCATTTGCTTGACTTTGAGAGGATCGCCAGGAGAGAACCAGATACTAGTGATCTGGATCTCTCAAGAGAGCATCCCGTCAATTACCGTAATTTGGCCGCACAGTCTTAAGGACCTCGCTAGGCTACGAGCCGCTTGCTCAGCCATTGTCTCTTAACCTTAGATATCCCAGCTAGACTTTGCTCGACCAGCAGATACAGTATAGTATTGAAGCTTCTCCTTATGTATATTATTGTTTAAGCACTATTGATTTCATGCGTGGCACGCTTAGCTACTTCAGAGATTAGTGGCCCGCGAGCACAATCTTAGTAGGCTATTGCCAGTGCATTGTCGGAGTACTTCTTCTTAATGTTTGCCATATCCTATTGCTTATTCTTATAATTCTTCTTATGTCAATTTAAAGCCTTTAATTACCAGTGAGTTATTCATTAAATTGCTGTTCAAAATCCGATACTTACTTCTTATGAGTATTCGAGAAGCATCTAACTTATCAGAAGATTCCTTGCTTGATGCTCGAGGACTATTGTTTAACGTAACGTAATAGTGCCGATCCGAAGTAGAGGGTGGAGGACTTCTTAAGTTCTTAGTTCAAGGGTGGATTACTTCGGCTTCGGCCAACACTATTCTTTAGTGTTGTAGTACTTTCTTCTTTGTTTGATTGTTGACCAGACTAGATAACTCCCGTCTTGTTATTAGTCTGTTGTGTGAAACGCTAGTACCGAGTTCTTGTATACCCCGTTATAGCAGATAGAACTCTGGAGGGTAGTGGCGTTTTTTGTTCGGCTGGCAGTACCCTGGGGTTGGGATCGTGTGTTTCCGTTGTGGCAGCGAGCCATACTCGAGTCCTGTGTAAGAGCCCTAGTGTACCCGAGTGCCCGGTCGTAACAAATGGCGACCTTGCTTAGGATTTTGTGAACAGTATAATTTTTTGCAGAGTTGTACAACATTTGTTTGTTCGTACTTTAGCGTACATATTGAAGAATATTTTTTTTTTTTGTAAGGCAATTAGGAGAGCATTTAAGAGACTCCAGTTAATTTAGTAATTAGTGCTTGCATAAGGGAGTTTAACACTTTTGTCTCGAGAATTTTTTGGTGAACTTCAGTATGTCGGGCCCTAGTACTGACGAGGAGCGAGAGATGCTAAGTGAGGAGGTGCCGTTAGTAACTAGTGAGGAGGATGCTAGACTTTTTGTGAGTAAGCAGTACCATGTGACGGAGGAGAGGCTGACTGGGGTGAATGTTTATGGCTTGCACCTGATAGCCAAGGTTTTGGGTCTATCCAATGTAGGAGGGATGTCCAAGGGGGAGCTGATTTCCTGGGTGTTGCGTGGGCGACATGGGGTTTCGGAGGAGAGGGCGTTTGGGGGGGTTCCTCCCCAGATCCCCTCTCACTCGACTCCCACAGTGCCGTCCACTCAGTTGCCGGAGGTTAGCACTCTCCCACAGAGGGATGAGCATTGGAAGATTGGAGTGCCCTCGGGCGGTGCGTATGGTGGTTCCCCAGTTCTTGCCCCCCCTCCTTCAGTAGTGGCAGCTCCCTCTTCCGGCCTGTCTCCTGAGATGATATTTAAACTCGAGCTTGCTAAGATGGAGAATGAGGCTAGGAAGCAGGAGATGGAGAATGAGACTAGGAGGCAGGAGAATGAGACTAGGAGGCAGGAGAATGAGACTAGGAAGCAGGAGAATGAGACTAGGAAGCAGGAGAAGGAGATTGAGGCTGAGATTAGGAGGCACGAGGCTGAGCTTAGGTACGACTCAGAGAAATATTGTGCTCAAATAGATTTAGATAAGACTCGTGCAGAGTCGACAGGGATTCGGATGGGCCGTGAGGGCCAAGTAAGAGAACAGTCCTTGTATCACTTAGTCAAATTGGTGCCGGCATTTAGTGAAACTGAAGTCACAGAATTTTTTAATCGTTTTGAGAAGAAGTGTAGGGAGCATAATTGGCCTGAAGAGAAGTGGGCAGCTCTGGTCTCCTCAAGACTTACGGGTAAGGGTCTGAAGGCTTATGATGCACTGCCTTTAGAGTCTTGCATTGACTACCCAGAATTGAAGAGAGCTGTCCTACGGGCATACGAGTTGCAACCAGAAACATATCGATTGAAGTTTCGGGGTGTTACAAAGACTAGGGAGGCGACCTTTCTTGAACATGCCCGGGACTTAAAAGATGCACTTGCTAACTGGACACGTTCTGAGAAAGCTGAGACGGCCGAACAGTTGACTGAGCTGTTTCTGCTCGAGCAGTTTTATAAGTGTACTGGTGCAGATATGACTTTAACTATTAAAGAAAAGAACCCTAAAACTCTACAGGAGGCAGCTGAGATGGCTGACCTCCGGCTATCATTAATTCGTGGGTGCGGGTCTGCCCAGCGTAGTGAGGCAGGTAACAAGGGGCGTGACACCCCACCCCCCCGAGTTAGTGATATACATTATGCAAACAAGTACAAGAGCTATGATACCAAGACTGACCACAAGACTAACACCGTCCCATTTAAGAAGGGGCCGGGCCCTTCCCAGTACCAAGGGAAGCCCAGAGGGGAGTTGGAGTGTTATCATTGTCATGAAAAGGGGCACTTTGCAAGAGTCTGTCCTAGCAAACCACCTACAGCAGCTGTGTCTTTGGCCTGCAACATTGGTGTGTCTCCGAAGTTTTCTGAGTTTGCCCGGGGCAGTTCGTCAGAGGCTGAGGCACAGCCAATGCAGAAACACCTGAGAGGCTCGAACCCTGCTCAGGATGTTTTTTGCGACCATAGAGGACGGGGTTGCGTGATGTGGGCGGGGCGCAAGCATGGAGTAGAGGTCTTGCGTGATACAGGTGCTTCCCAGACTCTGATGAACAATTTGACTGGCTACCCTATAAATGCGGCTCGGGTGGTAGTGGTGCAGGGTATTAATGCAACTCGGTCATACCCGCTGGTGCGGTTGGAGTTGGAGGTGGATGGTGTGGCACGTGAATTGGATGTTGGGATTGTGGAGAAACTGCCAGTGGAGGGCGTCGACCTTCTTCTCGGCAACGACTTTGCAATGCCCGCTTCTGAGGTTCTACCCTTAGTCGTTGCCGAGAGGACGGCCGACGTGAGTAGGGAAGAGCAAGAGTGTGTCGAGCGGTGCCAGGCACAACCCCTGGCGTGTGTTGTCACCCGAGCTCGGGCAGCTAAAGTGTCACAGCCTAGTCCTCCGTCTTCAGACCAGCAGAGGAACGATCAACAGGAGGAGGCTAAAGCTGGAGTTGGTTTTAAGAGTTTTGACTCGGCGGCTCTCCTGGGTGATTTAGTATTGGCACCTATGTTGGAGTCTGGAGAGGCCCCAGGACCTGTCACAGTTAGTGAGGAGGTAGGGCCGGAAGAGACTCCGGGGCAGCAACGTTGCACACGGAGAGAAAAAAGGGTTGCTCAGTTTGATATTGGGGAAGGACTTGGGTTGCTTCGGAAGCATCTAGACAGGTTGGTTCCCTCAGATATTTGTAAACTGCAGTTGGAGGATCCGGAAGTTCAGAAGTGTGGTAATGGTGCTGTCGAGATTAAACACGAGGACGGGGAAGCATGTCATGTGAACCTGTTGGAGGAGTTTGTGAGGCAACCACCTGAGCAGCCTACTGTCCCTGCGTTGGTCTGCCGCGGCCAAGGTGGAGAAGGAGAGGGGGGCAGTAGGGCACAGGTGGAGGAGAGTAGGGATTGTCATGTCTCGGCGAAGCAGTGGGCGGGGGACACGAGTCTGGTGGCTGTGGAAGCGCTAGAGCACCTGCCTGAGCAGCAGTGTGCAGCACTCCAGCACCAGCTCGGTTCATACCCCACTGGTCGTGCCGAGCCCCTGAGTCTCACAACTCGGGCGGTGCAAGATGTTCCACGGGCAGGTCACGTGACTGTTGAAAGACCGTTAGCCTCGTTGTTTCGGTGGTTTAAGGTGGGCGACGAGGCTTTGGCATGGTTGCCAGGTCAGGGTCGACCCATGGCTGCCAAGGGTGGTGGTCAAAAGGAGGACATTGAGCAGATTGGTAAGGTCGGCTGTGGTATCGCAGTGCCCGGTCGTCGCATAGCCTCCCAATGCTGCTCTAGTCTAATGCAACAGCCCTACCATAGACCGACTGTATCTGGCCATGTCGCTGAAAGCGGTGATGCTGCGCAGGCAGATGTCGTCACAAGGAATGCGGGGGTGCGCATGTACGGTATCGGCGGGGAAGCCTTAGCAATAATGAACTGTGGGAGTGACTGCACAGGTGGTACTGATTGTCCCTCTCATGACCTGGCTGTTCTAGGGACGAAGGTGGAGAAGGAGGGAGACTACAGGTTAGAAGCTGCGGTCTCGGCTGGGTTGTGGGAGGGCACTAGGCATGTTGTTCGTGGAGACAGTGCAAGGCAGTTATTTACTAGGCTATGGCAGTACTTTCGCATGTTTGTTGCTTCTCCAGGCCTGATGTACGGGGTAGAATCCGACATGCAGGCTGGAGACAGTGCAAGGCTCAGTTTAATTCCCTACCGTATAAATCCTGCTCGACAGCCTATGGTGCAAGCAGAGCTGGATTACGTGTGGACGAAGGATCTGAGGGATAAGGAATGTCGTGAGTGGTCGTTGCTTGTAACTTTGTCCGAGCGTGCTAAAGAGGTATGTGGTTTTGTTGTGGACGGGAGTACCTACCAGTGCAATGTTGTGCCTGACGGACTTAAGAATGCACCAGCAACGTGTCAGAGCCTGATGAATGAAAGTGAAAAGGACGATGATGCGCTGGGGCATTTCGAGATCTATGTTCCAGCCTATGGTCCGGTCGGTGTAGTTTACCCAGATCATTACCCTCTCGAGATCTTGGACCAGTTTCACAATCGGAATATGAGGCTGACCAGGTGGTCACTAAGGTTATTGGTATATAACCTGGACATAAGCCATATTGCCGGTTGTGACAACGAGGTTGCATGTGGTCGTTCAGGGGTATATGATCCTGGGTAAATTGACACACGGGTAGCCTCCTGCTTTGGTTTGAGTAGTATTTTGCGCTTGGTGCTTGTTGGCTCGCGGTTGTAGCCCAGCGTATTGGGTCGTAAAGCAGGAGTTGAGCGTTTGGTATAGAAAAAAAATAGGCTGCCCTTATAGTGCAGCCGGAAAAAAACATATTAAAATATAAAAATCATATAAAAACTCTTTCTTTTTGATGAAGATAATTGTATAAGTTTGTCATAGCCTATAAGGTTTGAGTAGTCCACGAACTATCAAACGGCTGAGCTGCTGTAAGCTCGCTCTGGGAGCATGATATTATGTCTTTTACTATTGTTGGGAGGAGTTATGAAATGTGAATTTTTTTTTTTTTATATAAGATGTGTTTTAGTGATAAACTCAGCGTTGTTTTAGTGCCATGCGGTCGCTGGGTGTGAGGGGTTTGATGGGGTTCTGTATATCAGATTTTAGCTCAGGGTTGAGCAAGTAAAATCTTGGGGGAGGTGTGACGCATGTCGAGTATGAGCATGCTGTACAGAACGCCCAGTCAGGCCCCACTCTCGCTAGGATCGTCAGGGCAGGAACTTTGGCTGTAGTCTGTGTAGAGTTTCCTAACTCAGTTTATGTGAACCGTTGTACTATAAGTATTATCATTATGTATTTTGTTTTCTTCTAAGTCAACGAGTTCTATTTTATATCATTAGTTATAAGTATTGTGTGTGGGACTTATATATAATGATGTGATGAGAGAGAGCGAGTTATGTAACGGAGGACAGTGTGCGCGCCACGAGGTGTGTAGGCCTCACTCCCTCCTCCCTCCTTCCCCCCTCCCTCCCCCCTCATCAAGAGCGTGGGAATCCTTTGTCGATCCCAGATTGAGAGAGAGAATGTGACGTCATGATTGCCGTTATGCTCGCTACGGGGCCGAGTATAAAAAGGGAGGTCCCGCCGCATTTTCCTCAGAACTCATCAGGCAAAGCGACCTCTCATATCCCTTGCAACTATCGATATTCTTCCGACTGATGTGAACTTTCTCTACTCTCTGAACAGCCTATTTTCTTCTCTTCTCGTCCCTTTTTACCCAATGACCCCTTTGGTGCAGATTTAGTCAGCCAAAGTATTATCGCTTGAGTTCTCACGAGATAAGTGCCTGTTAGATAGCCTATTTTTGGAAGGGTTAACTAGAATAGGATTGATTGATGTTTGTTGCACTCGTATATGTATTTCCCTGTGTACTATTATTCATGTTCCTGTTTTCTGCTGGTTTAGGTAATGCTAGACTGGGATAGGGTTCCTCGAGTTGTGATTTCCTATGAGTGCTAGGTTGGTTGAACCAGCACAATTGCAACGGAGACGTGGGAAGCCTAGGGGGTCTTTTTGATTGTGTACCGTGGGAGTTTAGCACTGTGTTGCGAGTGAGGGCTTTTGCCTGTGCCACCCAACACTGTGCTATCTCATTTGCTTGACTTTGAGAGGATCGCCAGGAGAGAACCAGATACTAGTGATCTGGATCTCTCAAGAGAGCATCCCGTCAATTACCGTAATTTGGCCGCACAGTCTTAAGGACCTCGCTAGGCTACGAGCCGCTTGCTCAGCCATTGTCTCTTAACCTTAGATATCCCAGCTAGACTTTGCTCGACCAGCAGATACAGTATAGTATTGAAGCTTCTCCTTATGTATATTATTGTTTAAGCACTATTGATTTCATGCGTGGCACGCTTAGCTACTTCAGAGATTAGTGGCCCGCGAGCACAATCTTAGTAGGCTATTGCCAGTGCATTGTCGGAGTACTTCTTCTTAATGTTTGCCATATCCTATTGCTTATTCTTATAATTCTTCTTATGTCAATTTAAAGCCTTTAATTACCAGTGAGTTATTCATTAAATTGCTGTTCAAAATCCGATACTTACTTCTTATGAGTATTCGAGAAGCATCTAACTTATCAGAAGATTCCTTGCTTGATGCTCGAGGACTATTGTTTAACGTAACGTAATAGTGCCGATCCGAAGTAGAGGGTGGAGGACTTCTTAAGTTCTTAGTTCAAGGGTGGATTACTTCGGCTTCGGCCAACACTATTCTTTAGTGTTGTAGTACTTTCTTCTTTGTTTGATTGTTGACCAGACTAGATAACTCCCGTCTTGTTATTAGTCTGTTGTGTGAAACGCTAGTACCGAGTTCTTGTATACCCCGTTATAGCAGATAGAACTCTGGAGGGTAGTGGCGTTTTTTGTTCGGCTGGCAGTACCCTGGGGTTGGGATCGTGTGTTTCCGTTGTGGCAGCGAGCCATACTCGAGTCCTGTGTAAGAGCCCTAGTGTACCCGAGTGCCCGGTCGTAACAACCACCACCATTATACCTGCCACCACTACCTCCCTCCTACACTAACACCATTATACCTGCCACCACTACCTCACTACTACACCAACACCATAATGCCCGCCACCACTACCTCCCTCGTACACCAATATCATTATACCTGCCACCACTACCTCCCTCCTACACCAACACCATAATACCCACCACCACTACCTCTCCCTACACCAACACCATTTTACCCACCACCAATACCTCCCCTCTACACCAACACCATTATACCTGCTACCACTACCTCCCACCTACACCAACACCATTATTCCTGCCACCACTACCGCCCTCCTACACCAACACCATTTTACCTGCCACCACTACCTCCCTCCTACACCAACACCATTATACCTTCCACCACTACCTCCCTCCTACACCAACACCATAATACCTGCCACCACTACTTCCCTCCTACACCAACAACATTATACCTGCCACCACTACCTCCCTCCTACACCAACATCATTATGCCGGCCACCACTACCTCTCCCTACCCCAACACCATAATACCCGCCACCAATACCTCCCCCCCACACCAACACCATTATACCTGCGATCACTACCTCCACCCTACACAAACACCATTACACCTGCCACCACTACCTCCCTCCTACACCAACACCATCATACCCGCCACCACTACCTCCCCCTACACCAACACCATTATGCCCACCACCAATACTTCCCCCTACACCAACACCATTATACCTGCCATCACCACCTCCACCCTACACCATCACCATTATACCTGCCACCACTACCTCCCTTATACACCAACACCATAATATCCACCACCACTACCTCCCCCTACACCAATATACCCGCCACCACTACCTCCCCCCCCTACACCAAAACCAATATACCTGCCACCACTACCTCACACCAACACCATTATTCATGCCACCACTACCTACCTCCTACACCAACACAATTATACCTGCCACCACTACTTCCCTCCTACAACAACATTGTACCTGCCACCACTACCTCCCTCCTACACCAACACCATTATGCCCGCCACCACTACCTCCCCTTACACCAACACCATTATACCTGCCACCACTACCTCCCACCTACACCAACACCATTATTCCTGCCACCACTGCCTCTCTCATACACCAACACCATTATACCTGCCACCACTACCACCCCCCTACACCAACACCATTATACCTGCCACCACTACCTCTCCCCTACACCAACACGATTATATCTGCCACCACTACCTCCCCCCTACACCAACACCATTATACCTGACACAACTACCTCCCCGCTACACTAACACCATTATACCTGCCACCACTACCTCTACCCTACACCAACACCATTATACCTGCCACCACTAACTCCATCGTATATCAATACCATTATACCTGCCACCACTACATCCCTCCTACACCAACACCATCATACCCACCACCACTACCTCCTCCTACACAAACACCATTATACCCGCCACCACTACCTCCCCCCCTACACCAACACCATTATACCTGCCATCACTACCTCCCCCCTACACCAACACCATTATACCTGCCACCACTACCTCCCTCGTACACCAACACCATTATACCTGCCACCACTACCTTCCCCTACACCAACACTATTATACCTGCCACCACTACCTCCCCATACACCAACACCATTATACCCGCCACCACTACCTCCCCCTACACCAACACCATTATACCTGCCACCACTACCTCCCCCTACACCAACACCATTATACCTGCCACCACTACCTCCCCTACACGAACACCATTATACCTGCCACCACTACCACCCCCCTACACCAACACCATTATGCCTGCCACCACTACCTCCCCCTACACCAACACCATTATATCCGCCACCACTACTTCCCCCTACACGAACACCATTATACCTGCCACCACTACCTCTACCCTACACCAACACCATTATACCTGCCACCACTAACTCCCTCGTATATCAACACCATTATACCTGCCACCACTACCTCCCTCCTACACCAACACCATCATAGCCACCACCACTACCTCCACCTACACAAACACCATTATACCCACCACCACTACCTTCCCCCCCTACACCAATACCATTATACCTGCCATCACTACCTCCCCCTACACCAACACCATTATACCTGCAACCACTACCTCCCCCTACATCAACGCCATTATACCTGCCACCACTACCTCCCCCATACACCAACACCATTATACCTGCCACCACTACCTCCATCCTACACCCACACCATTATACCTACCACCACTACCTCCTTCCCACCTACAACAACACTATTTTACCTGCCACCACTACCTCCATCCTACACCAACACCATTATACCTACCACCACTACCTCCTTCCCACCTACAACAACACCATTATACCTGCCACCACTTCCTCCCTCCCCCTACACCAACACCATTATATCTGCCACCTCTACCAATCTCCTACACCAACACCATTATACCTGCCACCACTACCTCCCTCTCCATACACCAACACCATTATACCTGCCACCTCTACCTCCCTCCTACACCAACACCAGTAAACCTGCCATCACTACCTCCCTCCTACACCAACACCATTATACCTGCCACCACTACCATCCCCCCTACACCAACACCATTATACCTACCACCACTACCTCCACCCTACACCAACACCATTATACCTGCCACCACTACCTCCCCCCTACACCAGCACCATAATACCTGCCACCACTACCTCCCCCCCTACACCAAAACCATTATACCTGCCACCACTACCTCCCCCTACACCAATGACATTATACCTGCCACCTCTACCTCCCTCCTACACCAACACAAGTAAACCTGCCATCACTACCACCCTCCTACACCAACACCATAATACCTGCCACCACTACTTCCCTCCTACACCAACAACATTATACCTGCCATCACTACCTCCCTCCTACACCAACACCATTATGCCCGCCACCACTACCTCCCCCTACCCCAACACCATAATACCCGCCACCAATACCTCCCTCCTACACCAACACCATTATACCTGCCATCACTACCTCCACCCTACACAAACACCATTACACCTGCCACCACTACCTCCCTCCTACACCAACACCATCATACCCGCCACCACTACCTCCCCCTACACCAACACCATTATGCCCACCACCAATACCTCCCCCTACACCAACACCATTATACCTGCCATCACTACCTCCACCCTATACTAACAGCATTATACCTGCAACCACTACCTCCCTTATACACCAACACCATAATATCCACCACCACTACCTCCCCCTACACCAATATACCCGCCACCACTACCTCCCCCCCCCCTACACCAAAACCAATATACCTGCCACAACTACCTCCCACCTACACCAACACCATTATTCATGCCACCACTACCTCCCTCCTACACCAACACCATTATACCTGCCATCACTTCTTCCCTCCTACAACAACATTATACCTGCCACCACTACCTCCCTCCTACACCAACACCATTATGCCCGCCACCACTACCTTCCCCTACACCAACACCATTATACCTGCCACCACTACCTGCCACCACTGCCTCCCCCCTACACCAACACCATTATACCTGCCACCACTACCACCCCCCTACACCAACACCATTATACCTGCCACCACTACCTGTGCCCTACACCAACACGATTATATCTGCCACCACTACCTCCCCCTACACCAACACCATTATACCTGACACAACTACCTCCCCGCTACACTAACACCATTATATCTGCCACCACTACCTCTACCCTACACCAACACCATTATACCTGCCACCACTAAATCCCTCGTATATCAATACCATTATACCTGCCACCACTACATCCCTACTACACCAACACCATCATACCCACCACCACTACCTCCCCCTACACAAACACCATTATACCCGCCACCACTACCTCCCCCCCTACACCAACACCATTATACCTGCCATCACTACCTCCCCCCTACACCAACACCATTATACCTGCCACCACTACCTCCCTCGTACACCAACACCATTATACCTGCCACCACTACCTCCCCCTACACCAACACTATTATACCTGCCACCACTACCTCCCCATACACCAACACATTTATACCCGCCACCACTACCTCCCCCTACACCAACAACATTATACCTGCCACCACTACCTCCCCCTACACCAACACCATTATACCCGCCACCACTACCTCCCCTACACCAACACCATTATACCTGCTGCCACTACCACCTCCCTACACCAACACCATTATACCTGCCACCGCTACCTGCCCCTACACCAACACCATTATACCTGCCACCACTACCTCCCCCTACACAAACACCATTATACCTGCCACCACTACCTCCCTCCAACAACAACATCATTATACCTGCCACCACTACCTCCACCTACACAAACACCATTATACCCGCCACAACTACCTCCCCCCCCCCAACACCAACACCATTATACCTGCCATCACTACCTCCCCCTACACCAACACCATTATACCTGCAACCACTACCTCCCCCTACACCAACGCCATTATACCTGCCACCACTACCTCCCCAATACACCAACACCATTATACCTGCCACCACTACCTCCCTCCTACACCAACACCATTACACCTACCACCACTACCTCCTTCCCACCTACACCAACACTATTTTACCTGCCACCACTACCTCCCTCCTACACCAACACCATTATACCTGCCACCACTTCCTCCCTCCCCCTACACCAACACCATTATACCTGCCACCTCTACCAATCTCCTACACCAACACCATTATACCTGCCACCACTATCTCCCTCTCCATACACCAACACCATTATACC
>JBAKBP010007661.1:0-70000 GCA_037953745.1 Lithodes maja
GTTAGAACCGCATGGCTTGTCCTACAGTGACTCGCTAGGATCGCCAGGGCAGTGGATGGGGCTACAGTTTATGTATTAGAGTGTGCTTTATTTCATATGAAAGCTCGTGTCATGGGCAGTCCAGAAAGGCTCTTTGTTTTCACCCATGTCAAGGCTTTATATATTTAATTGTAAAGTATATGTTTTATCATTAACTAGTAATGATGGGTTCTGGGAGAGAGAGAGAGAGTAGAACAGAGTGAGAGGGGGCGCGCAGTGTTTTTTGTCCCGCTCGATGACGTCACGGCTGGCTGCCTCGCGGGGGTTGGTGGAGAGAGGCCCTTACCATGCTGCAAGCTCTTGCTAGTGGCTAGATGACTTGTAACCGCTTTTTTCCCACGCTGCTCGAGCTAGTGCGAGTATATATACAGTTCCTCGCCGCTCTCTCCCTCAGATCTGGTTTCTAGAACGCACCCATCTTTTTTCCCTTGCTATCTGTCCCCGCTCCGTACCTGAGAATCTTTTCCTCTGCCTATCTCTCTCATTTTCCATATCCTTCACCACCTTTTATTAATATTATACCCCCTCTGGTTAACTCTGCAAAATCAGCTTCATGCTGGCCAGTTGTATTGTGCGTTAAGGTCTGATATAACCTATGTATGTTAGTTGTTAAGATAAGTGGATCACGAAGCATTGGTTGGCATTTATATTGTTTAGTACTGCTTCCTTTAGTTATTAGTGTTCTGCTGGATTAGATAATGCTAGACTAGGAGTCTGATATTATAAGGTATTGTTTCCTATGAATGTTGGCTTTAGTTAAAAGCTGCACGACATACCTGAGAACTGGAGTTGATTGAGTAAATTGTAGTCTGTGTGCCATTGAGAATAGAGCATGCACGAATGAGGGCTTTTTGCCTATACCATTCTGCACTGTTCTAGTCTCGATTGTTTGTCTTTGAGGTACGCCAGGAGAACGCTTAATACTTCGGTATTAAGGTTTCTCAAGAGAGCTACCCATCATTATAACGTAATATTTGACGCACAGACTTGAGATTTGCACTAGGCTATGCAGCATGCCATGCGCACCAGTATCTCGTATCATTGACTCTAGCTAGACTTTATCAGTCACAGTAGACATTAAGTATATTAACCTAATTACTCTTTTTATGCATACCCATTTATGATTACACAAGCATTTCGCAGCCTAGTTTGATGTATTGAGACACAAACGACTTATGCTGGGGTCACACATTCACGTATATCGCTCCCGTATGCTCCCGTCAGGCGTGATCGCCAATTTTGTGTTATGACGGGGCGTAGTCCGGCCGTGTACGCCCGTATAGACTACGACTATTGCACTTCCCGACATACGTACCGTAACGGGGCCAGTGTTACGTCAGACGTAATGTAGTCGTATGGAGCTACGTACGTGCTTGCGACTTGCGTAAGCATGTCCCCGTTAGTCCGCCTGGGCTGCCCGATTTGCGGGAACACAGGCCACGCCCATGGACACGCCCCCCACAAGACCTACGTAGTTGAGGCCGTACGTCTTGTGAGTTTGCAGGCATTACGTGGACCATGTCCGGGACAATCGTAGGCACACCCCGTCTGTCCAAACACAGACAAAGACAGTCTTTGTCAACCACGTAGGTCTGGGTTGGAATCTGGGAACTACAAAAGGGCAGGAATGGCCACACCATTCCCATTCCCAGTCCTTCATCGGCACCATGAACAACATCGCGGAATTCATCCTGGAGGAGTTCAATTTTGTGAACTCCCTTTATAGAGGAAAGACCATTCATCCTTGTAACCTTTAACCCGCTGAGTGCCAGCCAATTTTGATGGTGTGCTTCTGCCAGTGCCAGAGTTTGTTTTTTGTTTTGGCTAAATTTATCAAGTTGGGAGAGAAAGGAAGGATAATGGTAAAAAAAAAAACTCCCCTTGTCCATTTTCGCCAGAAATCAGGTCCCCGATGGTCCCTCGAAAGTAGCTGAAAAGACACTATAGACTACAGAGACTTTTATGGTATCGGAATGTATAGGTGGGAGGGTGGTGGTTTTCGGGTTGGTTGGGGGAAGGTAGAAGGGTAATTGACTTGTGTTACACATATGAAGCCGATTGGTGAGGTAGTTTCGCCACCACGGATTTTCCTTTTTTTCCTTATCTTCGTACGGATACGCTGGAAGTGGGTGGTGGGAGGCAGTTGGGGGTGTGGTGGGGGGAAGGCAGAAGGGTAAGGGACTTGTCACACAAATATGGAACCGATTGGTGTGGTAGTTTCGCCGCCACAGATTTTCCTTTTTTTTCCTTATCTTCGTACGGATACGCTGGAAGTGGGTGGTTGGGGGTGGTTGGGGGTGTGGTGGGGGGGAAGGCAGAAGGGTAAGGGACTTGTCACACAAATATGGACCCGATTGGTGCAGCCGTTTCGCCGCCACATATTTTCCTTTTTTTCCTTCTGACGGGACCGACAGTCAACGAGTGGGTGGGAGGAGGGATTTGGGATTTTTGTGGTGGGTAGCCTAAAGGGTAAGGTACATGTGGTAAAAATATGAAAGCCATAGGTGCAGTCGTTTCGCTGCTACGATTTGTTTTCGGCAGGGTGCAGAGGGTGGCAGGGTTGGCTTGTTGGTTGCTGCTCCGGTGTGGTGAGAGGTGTGACTGGAGTGTCCCCCGCTGGTCCCCCACTGGTCCCGTTGTCCCCGTGACCCCACCGTACAACGGTGCCGCGTCTTCCCGCCAACCCGCAGTGCGGCGGTTATGCCAGATGCGCCCGGACTTACTTTCACTTTCACAACTTAGGTTTTACCTGTCTAGCTGCTACGTTTTACGGGGCTGCACCCGTAAGACGTAGCAGCTAGCCAGGTAAAACGTATGCTTTCCCGACTTTTGACATACGTGAGCGCGAGCATCGTATCTGATTCGAAATCCAAAACATACTGGGCGACCTTGGCCGCACCAACCACCTCCAAGACCAGCGTGGCTACGCCCGCCATGCGTACCAACCCCCACGACTAGACACAATTTTATTTACGTTTTGCGTACTAAGCCCTTACGTTTTACGTATTCGGTTGCCAACTACCAATAAACCTTCGTAAGGGAGCATACGGGAGCATATACGTGAATGTGTGACCCCAGCATTAGGCTCTTTTTGTTGATAGGAGTACTGCATTGTCGTGGCGATTATTATTATTGTTGTAGTGTTTAGGATATTCTTGGCTCCGACGGCATTATATATTCTGCCTTTTTGTGTGCATAGCCTGCACGAGCATTGTTCCGCTGCCTGCCTTTTTGGGTTCCATTTCCGATACGAGCATCTTTATAGCATCTAACATTTAAAGAAGATTCCTTGTTAGTGTTGAAGGACTTTAGTGCACTTTCTTTCATGCAGGAGTACCTGACATTTATTGATTAAAGTAACGTAAGCTGTAACTTCTCTTACCACCTTACTTTGCATACCGTAACCAAGCACCTTCGGTTATAGGTAGTAATAGGCTGTTTTCACATAACATTAAGCCTAGAGTAGACGCACATTTATTGAGAGTTTGATAGCCTATTATTGCATATAGAACTCTGTAGAGTATTTGTGTTCTTTGTTCACTGGGAATACACATCAGAGGTTGGAGCTAGCGCTTTCCGTTGTAACATTTATGCCATTACTAGTCCAATGAATAAGAGCCCTGATATATTTGAACCCCAGTCGTAACAATGTACACTCGACTAAAAAACAATCTACAATAACGCTCTAAACATTCTGGAAGTGGGTCGAAATCTTATGATAATACCTAACAGACGTATGTTTCACCCGATTCATTCCGTTCACACTAGATTATTTACCGCTCACCGGTGTAAAGATTGTTTTTTGGTCGAGTGTACAGTATAGGAGTATGTCTTCAATTAATTATACCAGTTAATCTATTAATAACTCGCTCTCTCCATCCTAAAAATGCTACTTCTGAGGATTTGTCTATGCGATAATAATGTAGGGAATTAATGCAGCTTAGCGGTACATATTATAAGTACGTTTCCAACACACATAATTATTCCCTCATTCGCCCTATAAAAACACTTTAAATATATCCGTTTAAAACTGTTTTTTCTTTTCTTGCACGGATCATCTTTTCCAACTTTTGTTTTTCTAACCCTCTCACACAAACAGGCAACCACAGAAAAATAATTGTTTTCAAGGTAATGGTTTCTATCTCTCTATCTATCTATTGCCTGACGCCGTGATCCCCGAAGGGGTGGCCACGAACGAACTGCCCCCATGCACCTCTGTCCCCAGTCAGTCGACGCCCCTCCTCCCAACCAGCACCGCCTTCATCCATATACTTCCTCACTCCATCCTTCAACCTCTCCCTCGGTACACCTCTCCCTCTCCTGTGTATGAAAGAGAGAGAGAGAGAGAGAGAGAGAGAGAGAGAGAGAGACTGACTGACTTACGTGACCGTGTAGTTCTGTGGTGAGTGGATTTCCTAGCAATTTAAGCTGAGTAAACCAATCATCGTTATTCCTCGTGCCGTTGTATTTGCGTTTTGGCATTTTGTCAAAGTATATAAACGAATATTGTTTTGTGTACAAGTTTGCTGTATATTAGCCTATTTATTAACTAATCATAGGAATAGTAAAATTAGTCTTATAGACACTTGTTTTACCTAATTGTTGTGTCGTTTTAATTTAAATCACATTGTACATGAATGGAACCATATAACCGGTTTTAAAGTTATACAATAGGATGCAACGAAGCAATATTCAGAACAAAAACGCACATAGGGATAAATTTGACAGTTATATATTTAAAAAATATATCGAATTTTGAGCTAGGCGACTGAACATTATTTAATGCTGAATACAAAGTACAGTATGTAGCTAGTATATACAATACAGTATATGCAGAACTGGTACTTCTTAAAGTAGATGACAGTAATACTTCCTTATTTACTGTACATGTAGCCATACGGCATCCAGCTGAAAGGAATAAACCGAATCCGTATGTAAATAACTGAACCGGTATACACACGGCCGGTATCCAGCTGAAAGGAATAAACCGAATCCGTATGTAAATAACTGAACCGGTATACACACGGTATCCAGCTGAAAGGAATAAACCGAATCCGTATGTAAATAACTGAACCGGTATACACACGGTATCCAGCTGACAGGAATTATACAGCAGCCATATCCAAATAACTGTACCTGTATACTGTACACACGGTATCCATCAGAAAGGAATTATACAGCACCCATACTCTACCTGTATACATACTGTACATACATACATATATACTGTACCTGTATACTGTACACACGGTATCCATGTTATAGGTATGTAGGCCACAAGTACATTAACAACATTGCTACATTATCCTGGAATTTATGACCCAATCTGATCTCTAACACTCTCACTATTTGTCTTGTATGAAGTCTTCCATTCAGTGGACCAAACTAACCTGTCTCTCACACAACAATTCTAATACATCTTAGCAACAGTTCTCTCTATATATTTACTGTTTACATGTTTCTACATTCAGGTTGCCAATATATTTAGTACTTGGCCAAGGGGTATACTTTAGCTCCACCACATAAAATATTTCATCCCAAGAAAACGAAGTGAACATGTTCACTCTTCTTTCGTGATATTAATTGAGTATCTTAATTGTATGTAACTGTTAAGAGGATATAATTATACCATTTGATGATTGTTTATGTTTTGAAAGGAAGATATATTTATTTTAACCCACATATTTTCCTTTTTATACTGTAAGCTGAATACATTATAAATAACAGCCCTACAAAGCAGGTTGTGCAACTTGTGCTGTATATTTATGGTGTCAGTTGGAAGGGTCTGGTTCTCACATTAGATCCAAACCTGTTGAGTATATTATACTTACGAACAAAGCACATTGCAAAACAACGATTATGTAACTTGAGATATAATGTGTGTGTGTGTGCATATGTGTGTTTGTGTGTGTGTGTATGTGTGCGGGTGTGTGTGTGTGTGTACGCGCGGAGTTAACCAGATCTAGGTTAGCATTGTAATGGTCACCAATGTAATTATGAAAATGGTCCCTGGCCCCTAATAATGCTTCCTTAAGGACACTGTAGTGGAGGGGAAAGGCGGCCTGTGATATTATAATTATCTTACATGAGAGAGATGGGGAACTTCTCTCTCTCTCTCTCTCGTGCTTATTGTTGGCTTACCTTTCTTGCGCATTGTATAGTTTCAAATTACTCATCGGCGTACAAATATGTGACACATTGTGTGTATTCCCCATTTGAAAACAAAACCATCTACTGTATCTGTGAAAGAGATACAAAGCAAGACTGCGTGTAGCTTATCTAAATCCTCCTTAGCCCCGCCCACCGTCATGTTGCCCGGCCTGTTTATCAGTGCGGAGATCTCGACTCAGCCGCGGGACCACAACAAATACACATTATTTACCTGATACAGGTGTGTTCCTATTAATATGGCACCAACAATACCTACCAAACATATAAATACTCTCATTAGTAATTATGATTATAGTGCTTAATTAAAACTAATAGATATCTGAGCAATACAAGGTGTAGGATGAACACGTTAAGGCAGGGACTCGGGGAGCAGCCAGGGATAGCAATGCACCTCAGAGTTCGACTCACGGGACGGAAGTATGGATGTGTTAGTGTGTGACTGCGGGAAATATACCGGTAATCGTCTTCATATGCGTTTTATCGGCGTAATTCGGGTGTTTATAGTTGGTTAAAGTGTCAAGTGGGTGTCGGCATCGTTCCAGGAAGACGGTAACCCGAGGAAGAGTGCGTATTACGTAAGAGGTTTGGAGGATGACCATCAGCACCAGCATCTGATCAAGGTAGGTTCTGCCATCTTGGTATTGGATAATTGGATAATTGGTCGGACAAGGGCCTGTATTTAACCCCATCGTTGTTGGTGATAATACTATAATGTTGCTGTATTCCGAGCCAGATAATGTAGTGTAAGATGTTACTATATATATTATAAGGATTATAATGGTTCTAATGAATACTGGAATACTTAAGGAGTGCGTGTGGAGTTACATGGAGGGATAGACAGACTAATGAGGAAGTAAGAAGGTGTGGTGTGGAGGTAGATGTGCTGGAAAGTGTGAAAAGGAACAACTTGAGATGGTTCGGCCATATGGAACGTATGGACAGCGAGAGAATGACTAAGAGGGTGTACGAGAGGGAGGTAGAGGGACAGAGAGGGAGAGGTAGACCGAATGAGGGTCAATATACAGGAGGCGCTACAATATAGGTAGCAAAATTATAATGGTAGTTTTGGGTTCCTATCATCATATGCTTCATTTCGATATACTTTTTATCCCCGGGAAAAAGAAAACAAAATCTTGGGATTTTTCATTTATTTTCTTGGGATTTTTTGTTTTGGTCATTAACCTAACCAAAAAACCTAACCTAACCTAACCTAATAGCCCCCAAATACATTTAGGTTAGGTTAGGTTAGGTTTTTTGGATAGGTTCATACAAAAAAAAATAAAAAAAAATCCAAGAAAAAAATAAAAAACCCAATATTTATTTTTTTCCCCGGGGATAAAAAGTATATAGAAATGAAGCATATGATGATAGGAACCCAAAACTACCATTAGAATTTTGCTACCTATATTGTAGCACCTCCTGTATATTGACCCGAATGAGAGGTGGAAGGATGGAGTGAGGAAGTACATGAACAAAGGCGGTGCTGGTTGGGGGGAGGGGCGTCGACTGACTGGGGACAGAGTGCATGGGGGCGGTTCGTTCGTGGCCACACCTTCGGGGATCACGGCGTCAGGCAATAGATAGATAGATAGAATACTGGAACATTACAATACTTGTAGGTGTCATTATACAATTTAGTGTATCCCATTTACTACTGTAGATAGTTAATATAATTATTGCAATGTGGAGTACGGAAGCATTATTATAGTATTCTTAGTTGCAATTATATAACTAGCGTATCTTATTTACTGGCTAGAAATATTGCAAAAAACACGGTAATTTGCCAGCTCTCACAGAACACTTGTTCGCATGTTTTCGTCCGATTTGATTGATTACTGGCTAGTAAGGTTTTGAGAGATGTCAACAAGTATCTGTGCCACATATTAAGTAGCTTATCACCTGACTCGAACACAAGATCCGCGTGTGTGTGGTTGTCCATAGCCACCAACATTATGATAAGTACAATATGTGGAACTCACATAATCTATGTTGTATTAATTTCAGCACAACACCAAACACCTCCAATTACATTAATGAAAGCATATAATTATGTGATCCACCAGGATGTTTTACTTCACCAAATGTATTCCCTCGCTTTTCTACATGCACTTTGATTGGTATTTTGTTCTTGTAAATATTTATCTTGCCTTCTCTCCCCTCTCCATTAACCCCTTCTGTACCGACGAATCTTTTAAAGTTTAGTCTAGCTATATCAAACGATTATGTGCAGTTTTAGAAGGATCTGCGGTAGTAAATATGGTTGAGATACTTCGAAGCCTGGTAATTGCTGGAGGCCCTTTGTAAACTGAATAAACTCGTCTAATAGCAGCCAGCATAAAGTGAGAAAGACGTTACCGGTACACAAGGGGTTAACTATAGCCTAACAATTAGGCTACAATGCTTGTTTTTCGTACGCCTATATTAATTTTGATATGATTTGGTTTAAGTATGTTGGCTTTACAGGATGGTGTGTTGAGGTATGGGAGAGGTACAAGGAGAATAGGAGAGAGGCAAAACGGAAAATTAGAGAAGCGAAAAAAGATGCAAACGAAAGGTGGGGTCAAAGGCTGAGTGAGAATTTTGAAGAACGAAAGATGTTCTGGAAGGAGGTAAATAAAGTAAGGAAAGGAGGACAAAAGAGGGAAGAGTCAGTGAAAGATGAAAATGGAGAATTACTAGTGGAACCAGTTGAAGTGACGAAAAGATATGCCGAGAATTTTGAATCTTTGTTAAATACAAGAGATGGAAGAGAAGCAGTGGTTGAAGCAGAGGTGGATGGAGATAGGTTACCCAGGCCACCCAGGTGGCAGGGAATGAATGAAAGGATTGAGGAAAATGAGGTGAAAGAAGCAGTGAAACAAATGAAAGCGGGAAAAGCAGAAGGTTTGGATGGTATTGCTGTGGAGTGTATAAAGAAGGGTGGAGATGTGATAATAAATTGGTTGGTGAGACTTTTCAATGTGTGCTTTGCTGTGTCTATGGTACCAATAGACTGGAAAAGTGCATGTATTGTGCCCTTGTACAAGGGGAAGGGAGATCGGCAGGAGTGTTCAAGTTATAGAGGTATTAGTTTATTGTCAGTGGTTGGAAAGCTGTATGGCAGGGTGTTGATAGAGAGGATAATAAAGTGTACAGAAGTTGCAATAGCAGAAGAACAGTGCGGTTTTAGGAGGGGAAGAGGGTGCGTGGATCAGATGTTTGCAGTAAGACAGTTATGCGAGAAGTATTTAGAGAAGCATAAGGAGATATTTTGGGCTTTTATGGACTTGGAAAAAGCGTATGATCGTGTGGACCGTGAAGCAATGTGGAAGGTGTTAAGGATTTATGAAATAGGAGGAAATTTGTTAGAAGCAGGAGTTTTTATGAAGGGAGCAGAGCATGTGTGAGAGTAGGAAATGGTGAGTTGAGTGAATGGTTTGAGGTAAAGGTAGGTTTGCGACAGGGTTGTGTAATGTCACCATGGCTGTTTAATATGTTTATGGATGGTGTGGTGAGGCAGGTGAAGAGGAGAACTATGGGAAGAGGATTGGGTTTAGTAGGAAAGAATGGTAGAGATTGGGAGTTGAATCAGTTGCTGTTCGCTGATGACACAGCATTGGTGGCGGATTCTGATGAGAAACTGCAGCGGGTAGTCAAAGAGTTTGGTGTGGTTTGTGGAAGGAGGAAACTGAAGGTGAACGTCAATAAAACTAAAGTAATGGTGTGTAATAGGGGAGAGCATAGGGTGAATCTAGATGTGAGGCTGGATGGGGAAATATTGGAACAAGTAGAGTGTTTTAAATATCTAGGAGGAACGATAAGCAGGAGTGGAGGTATGGAAGTGGAGGTAAAACAGAGAGTGTGTGAAGGAAGGAAGGTTTTCAGAGCAATGGGAAGTATGTGGAAGACGAGAAATCTCAGAGTGAAAGTAAAAAGTGCACTGTATCAAGGAATTGTTGTGCCAACAGTGATGTATGGGGCTGAGACATGGACTCTGAAGAAAAAGGAGAAAAGAGGGCTGGATGTGATGGAGATGAGCTGCTTGAGGAGTATGTGTGGAGTTACTCGTAGAGACAGATTGAGGAATGAAGAGATACGTAGGAGAGTGGGGCAGCAGGAACATTTGTCAGCCAGAGTGGACAGAAGGGTGCTGAGCTGGTATGGTCATGTTGAACGAATGGGAGATGAAAGGCTTACAAAGAGAATATGTGAGTCAGGTACAAGGGGAGATAGAAGGGCAGGAAGAACCCCATTCAGATGGAGAGACTGTGTAAGAAAAGCTTTGGATGATAGAGGAATGACTATAGATCAAGCAGGGGAAGTGGTGGTGGACAGGAGTGAATGGAGAATGCTTGTGAATAGTTGAGTGAACACGTGGTCATTTGGAGTAAGGGGTCGGGCGCAAGCTGGACTAGATACTAGTCCATCAGGGGCATGGCCCGGGGAGACGATTAATATGAAGGGTGCGCCTGGAAGTGTGGTGGGAGGTCTTGTGGCTTTGGCTCCGCTGCATGTCTGCCTGCCGAGCTCGGAAACTCTCCGGGTGGTCGGGGGCCGGGGGAGTGCTGGAGCGACCTTGGTGACCCTGGTCTCTGGGTCTTCTCCTGGGTGACCTGGATGTGTGTGAGTTTGTGCTGTTTATCTGTGTTTATTTGTTGTTTTATGTTGTTTTTGTGTTTTCCCTGTTCTTGCTCTGTCTTGAGTCTGCTACCCCCAAAATGGGGATTGGGCCTGAGCATATAGATAGATAGATAGATAGATGTTGGCCTTCATTAGGTAAAGGTAGGTTTGGTCATATATGATTATGTTATTTGCTAAGTTGGGCTTATCTTAGTTAGGCAGGGTTCAATTTGGTTTGATCGTTTAATGGAAGCTGGTTTAGATTGATTAGACTAGGATAGGTTTGGCTTCGTTCAATTTGGATTGGCTATATGGTTAGGCTAGGTTAATGTACCGCAGATTGTAGTTTAGCCTATTATCTGAAACAGTATATTGACCGTATATGCCAATGTTTTTTTTTTAAGGGATCTATAATTATTTTTGTTTTGTCCAGTGTCTAGCTTCAGCTACAGTACCGGGTATTCTTCCTATTATGACCGAACTGTTATAAAAAAGATTAAGTTGGTTTTCTAAGCAATAATTAATACATTGTGTCGTTCTCCCATTGAGAATACCTTTGTTTTACCCTTCCGCATTTCTTATAACTTATTGAACTCTGTGTTTTTATTTTTACCACCAACTAACTTGCTTATGCTTATTTAATTCACCTATTTCCTCTCTCATGTCCTTAATTATAAAGTTTCTTTATAGTATCGTATTGTTCGTTCTTAATTCCTTCTTCAATTTACCGTCGTTCTCTTTAACCATCGTCACCTTTTCAGCTCTCAGACTCTCACATTCCTTTCCTCTCTTGTTGTTTATCTAGTATAACTCCTCCAGGGCACCACTATGTACACTGTCACCGGGTTTAATGTCACTATTAGTCTGTTTACGACACTTACCTTTCATTATAATACTCCTGTATCATCCATTAAAGCCATCATTAATCACACATTATTTTTTCATACACTATGTTCGTAACTGTCATCCAATAAAGTTCCTTATAATTATGTCAGTCCTAAACTATACAATTAAGCACCCGTACTCCCCCGCTCTGCCTACTTCGTTGGTTTCAGGTTTAAACACGTGCGGGGGCTGAAGGAGGTGGCAGGAAGGGAGTGCAGACCGTCTGTCCACCCTTCCTGCCGCCCCCAACTAATTGTAGTGGGCACTATCATTTCTCATACTTTCTGTTTTTCGTTTTTCTCTTCTAACTCTGCCCCCTCCCTTGGGAGCACCGTGACTGCACATGTGGTAAACGACCATTCTCACTCCTTGGTTTCGTTGGAGGGTGTTGTGGGTCGGCAATCCCTTCACCCGTCGAACTGTGGTACCCGACGTGTTCGAGCGAGGGGAAGCTTTCATGCCAAACCCTGGCCCTTGTGCTGGGTCTGCGATCGACGGATCAAAGGTCCTTAAAGTACATTGAGTGGGTTGTATCTCTGAGAGAATTCCTAGGGCGGTAATCCCGTCAGATTTAGAGGAGCTAGTGTTTACAGAAAATTATGATGTGATTGGCATAACAGAATCTTGGCTCAATACAGAAGATAGAGACTGTTTAGCAGAGTATTCACTTCCCGGTTATGTAATGTTTGAGAAAAGCCGAATAAATCGAAATGGAGGTGGCGTTTTACTTTATATCAAAGAAAGTCTTAACCCTACCCTCTTGTCAAAACCTCAAATTGTGAATGTCGACACATCTTTTGTGCTAATAAAAAATAATAAAGGTACAAAAATAATACTTGCATTAATATACAGACCTCCAGCTCAATCAGTGCAAACTGACCGAGAAATTTACGAACAAATTGCAGATGTAAGTAACTCACAAGATACCGTAATTTTTGGCGACTTTAATTTACCTGTGACCAAGTGGGGCGATACTCTTACTTCACACTCCGGACATGACTTGTATACGAACTTGCAAGAGAGTTCGCTTTATCAATTTGTTCGAACGCCGACCCGTGGTAGTAACGTTCTTGACATTGTACTTGCAACAAAAGAAGAATTAATAGAGAATTTGGTGATGAATTCAGTAACAGCGACCATCGTACGATAACTTTCACTTTAAAGTTTACTAGTAACGAACCAAATAGTAGCATCGAAAAAGTCCCTAATTTCAAGAAAGCAAACTTCCATAAACTTAGAGCTATGTTTAAAGAAACTGACTGGAGCTTTTAAATTAACAATAACTACATAAATACATCTTGGGAGTTATTCGAAACCACTTACCTAAAAGCAGTGCAAGACTGCATACCATCGAAAATACGGCGTCCAGGCCATAATAACAAGCCCAAATGGTGGAATAAAGATATTTCAAACTGCCTGCTTGCTAAAAAAATTGCTAATGATAGATTACAATCCTCACAAAATGACGAAGAACGGGTGAAATTTGTAAAGCTACGACGCAAAGCCAAAAAGTTAATTAAGCAAAGTAAAAAGTCCTTACAGTTACATATTGCGAATCAAAGTAAAACAAACCCGAAAGAATTCTATAGTTATATCAGAAAGAAAAAAGTAGTTACTTCAACTGTTGGACCGTTAGTTGATGAAAATGGAGAATACACCAAAGACGAAGTACAAATGAGTAATGCCCTCAATACCTTCTTTGCATCAGTTTTTACAACAGAAGACCTCAGTGATATCCCTACACCATTGCCGATTCAGATTGATAATTCAGATGTTCTAAGCAATATCACCGTTACAGAGAGAGAAGTATTGAATTGTTTAGATAAACTCAAGGTAAATAAAACGCCTGGACCTGATACAATCTCGCCTAGAGTTCTAAAGGAAGTTAAGGATGAGCTCTCCAAACCATTGACATTACTATTCAATAAATCCTTGCAGTCTGGAACTATGCCTGATCAGTGGAAGCTAGCCAACGTAACATCGATATTCAAAAAAGGCAGCAAATCCCTACCCAGTAACTATCGTCCAATTAGCTTAACCTCAGTTGTATGTAAAATGCTAGAAAGGGTCATACTAGACAGACTCGTAAATCACTTAGAGGAAAATAACATACTTAAAGATACTCAACACGGCTTTCGTAAAAAACGTTCCTGTTTAACAAACCTCGTAGACTTCTTCCACGATATCCTCAACCTCTACGATGAGAGTAAAGCTGTAGATATTATATACCTTGATTTTCAAAAGGCCTTTGACAAAGTTCCCCACAAACGTTTACTGCTAAAACTAAAAGTGCATGGAATACAAGACGGTGTGTTGAAATGGATAGAAAATTGGCTCAGCGACAGAAAGCAAAGAGTAGTCATAAACGGTAAAGCATCTAAATGGACCAATGTAAGTAGCGGGGTACCCCAGGGATCGTTACTAGGACCAATTATCTTTCTAATTTACATCAACGACATAGATGAGGGTCTCACCTGTACAATCTCAAAATTTGCTGACGATACAAAAATTGCAAATAGCGTACTCTCAAAAGAACAAGTTGACGATATGCAACACAAACTAGATAAATTGTCATGTTGGGCCCAAATTTGGCAAATGAGTTTCAATGCGGATAAATGTAAAGTACTACATATCGGATACCTAAATGAGAAAGCAAACTATTCGATGAATGGCACTCAGCTTAAGAATGTAAACAGAGAAACCGATCTGGGAGTAATAATATCGAGTAACCTAAAACCGAGTCAACAATGTTCAGAAGTTGTTAAGAAGGCAAACAAAATAATTGGCTTTATAGGCAGGTCATTTGAACATAAATCCAAAGAAGTTATCCTAACCCTTTACAATTCCTTAGTCCGCCCTTTTCTGGAATACTGCGTTCAATCCTGGTGCCCTTATTACCAAAAAGATATAAACAAGCTAGAACGAGTTCAACGTAGAGTTACCAAAATGATACCTAGCCTAAAGAACAAACCATATGAAGAGCGTCTTAGATAATTAAATATATTTCCTTTAACCCAGCGCAGATTAAGAGGTGACTTAATTCAAGTGTTCAAAATCATCAAAGGCATCGACAATATGAACTGTAGTAAGTACTTCACTATCGACCAATCTATTTACACGTGGGGAAACGGTTGCAAAATTATTGGTAAATCTTTTAACTCCCACGAATCTAAGAATTTCTTCTTCAATCGAGTTGTCAACTTGTGGAATGGGCTTCCCCGAAACGTTATAGACTGCATCACCGTTGATTCATTTAAACTCCGCCTAGACAAATATCTCGCATCAAACCCGCGACTGACTGTGTTTGTAAATGAATAACTTTATTTTATCCCCCCCCCCCTCAGTTACTAACCCATCTGTCCCCTACTAACTTTGCCACGGACATTAGTTCCAGGGCAGTAATTCCCTTTCCAATGTTCCCTTACCCACTCTAAACCACTGTTTGGACACTTGATCCTCAGTGTTTTGGAGGACAAGCAACCTAGAAGGGTCACTAGATCTGTTGTTGCTTGATTTCCTTTGTACTCCTTTGTACTCTAATAGTGGCTCCTTGGTGGGTATGGAATCTGCCTCAGATGAATTTATTATTCTTCGCCCTATGGAAACTGAACAAGCCCCCTCCGACGCCGACCCCAGCAAAATTTTGGACTGCCTCCCGGACCCTTCCCCTACTGCCAGCAGTGCCGGAGCTACCCACTCAGCCATGGCACCCGCCTCGATACCCTCTCTACCCGATACAGTAGTGCTACCACCTACACCTACTTAATAACATACTTAAAGATACTCAACACGGCTTTCGTAAAAAACGTTCCTGTTTAACAAACCTCTTAGACTTCTTCCACGATATCCTCAACCTCTACGATGAGAGTAAAGCTGTAGATATTATATACCTTGATTTTCAAAAGGCCTTTGACAAAGTTCCCCACAAACGTTTACTGCTAAAACTAAAAGCGCATGGAATACAAGACGGTGTGTTGAAATGGATAGAAAATTGGCTCAGCGACAGAAAGCAAAGAGTAGTCATAAACGGTAAGGCATCAAAATGGACCAATGTAAGTAGCGGGGTACCCCAGGGATCGGTACTAGGACCAATTCTCTTTCTAATTTACATCAACGACATAGATGAGGGTCTCACCTGTACAATCTCAAAATTTGCTGACGATACAAAAATTGCAAATAGCGTACTCTCAAAAGAACAAGTTGACGATATGCAACACAATCTAGATAAATTGTCATGTTGGACCCAAATTTGGCAAATGAGTTTCAATGCGGATAAATGTAAAGTACTACATATCGGATACCTAAATGAGAAAGCAAACTATTCGATGAATGGCACTCAGCTTAAGAATGTAAACAGAGAAACCGATCTGGGAGTAACAATATCGAGTAACCTAAAACCGAGTCAACAATGTTCAGAAGTTGTTAAGAAGGCAAACAAAATAATTGGCTTTATAGGCAGGTCATTTGAGCATAAATCCAAAGAAGTTATCCTAACCCTTTACAATTCCTTAGTCCGCCCTCTTCTGGAATACTGCGTTCAATCCTGGTGCCCTTATTACCAAAAAGATATAAACAAGCTAGAACGAGTTCAACGTAGAGTTACCAAAATGATACCTAGCCTAAAGAACAAACCATACGAAGAGCGTCTTAGAGAATTAAATCTATTTCCTTTAACCCAGCGCAGATTAAGAGGCGACTTAATTCAAGTGTTCAAAATCATCAAAGGCATCGACAATATGAACTGTAGTAAGTACTTCACTATCGACCAATCTAATTACACGCGGGGAAACGGTTGCAAAATTATTGGTAAATCTTTTAACTCGCACGAATCTAAGAATTTCTTCTTCAATCGAGTTGTCAACTTGTGGAATGGGCTTCCCCGAAACGTTATAGACTGCATCACCGTTGATTCATTTAAACTCCGCCTAGACAAATATCTCGCATCAAACCCGCGACTGACTGCGTTTGTAAATGAATAACTTTATTTTATCCCCCCTCAGTTACTAACCCATCTGTCCCCTACTAACTTCCTAATCCTGCCACGGACATTAGTTCCAGGGCAGTAATTCCCTTTCCAATGTTCCCTTACCCACTCTAAACCACTGTTTGGACACTTGATCCTCAGTGTTTTGGAGGACAAGCAACCTAGAAGGGTCACTAGATCTGTTGTTGCTTGATTTCCTTTGTACTCCTTTGTACCTATGGCCCAGGGTGCGCACCTCCCTCTGAAGTTCATGATCCTGTGAGCCCTACCATCCCTGCCCCACCCTCGTCAACTTCATGTGTGGTTACTCCCTCTGACGCCTCTTCACCCGTCACGACTACTACCACTATGTCAGTGCCGTCACCCGTCACACCGACTACCGTAGCGGTAGTCAGTGCCAACGACCACCACACCAACTACCACTACGTCGGTTCCGACGACCTCCATTGTGACGCTCTCCCCTCACATCGGACCTCAACTTGGTTATACGCGCCCACGTCGGTCCACGAGGAAAAAATACGTCCCTAGTCAGACGCTTACGGACTTTGACGCACTCTTTGGTCCAGATTATTGGCCCAGATTCCTCACTATCGAAACTAGAGACCTGATGATGGCTGCTGAATTAGAGAATGCTCTTCTGATGAACCATCGATCAACCAACTTGTCCTTCCGAGCTTCTACCCGAGTCCTCATGTGGACGGTTGAAGCATCCACCAAGGAACAATCAGGGGATTTTCTTTCCCTCACTGCCCTGAATGGTGTTCCTGTACACGTCTCCAAACATATGGAACTTAATTTCATTTCCTGCTCAGTTATACTGCCTCCTTCCAATGATCGCGACGGATTACCTGACAAATCAACATTGCTGTCTTCATTGCGGCTCCGTTACCCTGAGGTTGACGATGTCACTGTCTATCAGATCCCCAATAGACAAGATAAATCCCGTCCACCATTACGGGTGGCTCGAGTCAGGTTCGAGGGAAAAACCCTCCCTGAGACGATCAGAATTGAAGGCCAGAGGAGGGAAGTACGTCCATATAACCCCAGGCCCCTTCAATGCCAGCGCTGCTCCACTTTTGGTCACTCTACATCCAAATGCAGAAATACTGAGGTGTGTGCATACTGCGGTTCGACTGCCCATACCACCAATTGGAAGTGCGGCCAACCCAAGTGCGCCAACTGCTCTGGAGACCACCATGCACGAGCCCAACACTGCGTGTTCTACAGATATAATGCGGAGCTTCGGCTTCTTATGGATCGTTCAGGCATGGCGGTCAGGGAAGCCAAGCAAGAACTGTGAGTAGGGGGAATCAAGGACCCAGCGCGTGACCCAACATATAGTTCGTGTGCTCGCACCAACGTTTCCCTACCCGCCATCCCTACAATGCCAGACTCGCACCTGACACCATCACATCCTCCTGCCGGTGCTATGGCATGTGGTGCACCGCTTCCTGCTGTCTCTGTCTCTCGTAGGTTTGATACGTTGGTTGAGACGCCAACTTCTGCCCCTACTGACCAGTCCTCGCCACCCATTGCGGATACTCCTCGCGCTGATACCTGTACCCATCCTCCACCCTCTACCTCAAATAAACGCCGGCCTGACTCCTCCCCGGAGCCTCCCAAATGCCCTCCTCCGAGAGACTTGCCTTCCGATGCCCTTCTCCAGCCAGATACAGGTAGCACTGAAATGGACACCGCTCCCGTTTCTTGCAAACGAGGTGCTGACGATGCTGCCTCTCCTACTCCTGATCATTCGTCCCCCCCTTCAAAACGTAAACCTCGTGAGGTTCCAGGTTCGCCCTGCCAGATCCGTCTTCCCTCCTCCTGCCCCGAGTCATTGCCTTCCCTCCCACAACGCCAGTCCATTCGCCCCCGTTCTCGCCGATCTGCCGTCCCCACTGCTACACCACCCACTTCCACTTTCCCACCTACTGTTACTCCTTCCCACTCTTCCAAGGGTAAGAAACACACTCCATCGACTGCCAAGAATGCGACAATACCTCCAAATCGCCACAGCCACCGCTGTGGCTGTCACGATTGTTTTGTCCAGGAGTGTCTTGGTGGTCGGGAGTGTCGTGCTCCCCCCACTCCCCCTACTAAATCCGTCATTACCACTTTATTTAAAACCTTCATACACCATCGTAAGTTACTTGCATCTGACGATCCGATCAATCACCCTCTCCAGTGCTACTGTACATATCACTTATCACATCTTGAAGCCCAGTCACAGTTGACTGCTACTGATATTCTCCAAGCGGTATCGTCTTGGTTACCTTCACGCTCCTGCAGTGCGACACCTCCTCGTCCCCCTGCGCCGCTCACACGGCAGTATTTACCATCTAGTACTGTCAATTTACACAATCTGACATCTCTTATCTGACCTTTTCAATTCCTATATCATCCAGTGGAATATTAATGGAATCTTTCCTAGAATTCGTCTAGGTGAGATCCAATGTCTCATTCGATCCTATGATCCCATGTGTTTATGCCTACAACACAGTGGAAATTACGACAGATCTATCCTTAACTACCATCTTGCCTGTCAGTCTCTTTCACCTAATGGTGAACTTGGCACCTCTATTTATGTCCATGCCAAGATCACCTTTGATCTGTTACCTCTCTGTGATAGTTTCCTCCAACATTCTCTCCTAACCCTTCATGCCCCTGATGGTACCTCGTTCACTATATGTAACGTGTACAATCAACCGGCTTTTCATTATGACCTTACCTTGCTCCAGCCCCTTTTAAATTCTCTTCCCTCACCCCTTTTACTAGTGGGTGATTTTAACCCACGTAGCCTGCTATGGGACCCCTCCTCCAGCACCTCTGATGCCCCTGGTATGCAGCTCGAGAATCTGGTACTGTGTGACGACTACTGTTGTCTCAATGAACCTGATTGTCATACGTATTTCTCCAGTACACACCATACATTTTCCTCGGTTGATGTTGCCTTCTGCTCTTCCGCCCTGGTTGATAAATTTGAATGGCGGCTCTGCGATGACTTGTACTCGAGTGACCATTACCCCATTCTCTTATCTTACTTACTCGTCCGACCTATTCCCTCACGGCCCCGTTATAAATTCTGTGAGGCTGATTGGGACAAATATGCCCACTACACTAGAGGGATTCCCCCATTCTACCCGACTCCAGGCCCTAACGCCATCAACTCCTTTCTGACGGACTTCATCATTGCTGCAGCTGACAAATCCATTCCCTCGACCGGTGCTGCCATTGCGAGGCGGACTGTACCCTGGTGGACCGATTCCCTCTCCAACCTCCTCCGCAGAAAGCGTGCATTAGGTCATCGTCTCAGCCGCCTTAACAAACGCTATCATACCCTTAGTGTATGCCGCCTTCTTATGCCAGCTGCCCTCCAAAAGCTTATACCCTTGTCCCTCACTATTATGGCTCTAAAACCCCACTACAACCGATTGAATGCTAAATTTCGCAAGGAGGTCCTCCATAGCCGTGCCTCTTCGTGGCAGTCGTATGTCTCTGCCATGAACCCATCCACCTCTATGTCCGTAGTGTGGCAAAAATATAAGAAGGTCAATGGGCTCCATCTCCATCCCCCGCGCCACGCCTTAATCGATCATGGCCGCACGGCACACGATACTCTAGAAATTGCCAACCTCTTAAGCCGTCATCTTGCCGCAGTTAGTAGTGACACTGGATACAGTGACACTTTCCGGCGTCACAAACATGCTGTTGAGTCGGTTCCTCTGAATTTTGAGACCCGAGAAGATTTTGACTATAACTCTCCCCTCACTATGGCTGAACTCGACCATGCTCTATCCACCTGCACTGGTTCCGCACCGGGTCACGATAATATCAGCTATGACTTATTACTACACCTCGCCCCCCTTGCCAAGTCATTTTTGTTGCAGTTCTATAACTATCTATGGACACGCCACTTTTTTCCTGATGCGTGGCGCCATGCCATTGTTATTCCCATTCCAAAACCTGGCAAAGACCCTAGTGTCCCAGCGAACTATAGGCCGATCTCCCTTACCAGTTGCCTTTGTAAGTTGATGGAAAAGATTGTTAACCCTCTCACATCCTGACGCGATTTTTGAGCCTATTAGGGATACTTTAAATCCTTTGTTACCGTCAGGGGTATCTATAAACCTTTAGTTTGTTTACTTCAACCTCTGCAGTTGTCTTTGAGTTAGCTGTGGGCAGAAAACTAATTTTGGAGAGGTAATTATAACAGTGAGAGTAATCTATTTCTTATTGCTAATCTGGCAACCTCTGCGTCCTATGGTCATGAGAGGGTTAATGGCAGACTCACGTGGGTTCTCCGCCAGCGATCGCTTTTGACTCCCTACCAATTTGAGTCTCAGAAGAATCGCTCGACGCTCGATTCCCTTGCTCTTTGGGAATCTCATATCAAACGAGGCTTTGTCAATAAAATGGTCACAGTCGCGGTCTTTTTCGATATAAAAAAAGCCTACGACACTACGTGGCGACATTCCATCCTCCAGTCCCTCTACGACGGTGGTGTTCGTGGTCACCTCCCGTTGTTTGTCTCCGGTTTTCTCACGGCACGCACCTTCCAGACTCGGGTTGAGTCGTCTTTTTCAGGCGTTTACCCCCTCCTCAATGGTGTTCCTGAAGGCAGCATGAATATCAGCGGTTCCCTTTTTGAAACGGCGCTCAATAACATCATCCGTCAGCTGGCCCCCGGTGTCCTTGGCAGTCTCTACGTTGACGACTTTGCTATCTACTGTACCACTCGCACAGTTCGTCATGCACAGCGTCTCCTCAATATATCTATCATGAAAATTACAGACTGGGCATCATCAGTGGGTTTTCAGTTCTCCACTGAGAAAACGAAGGCCATTGCCTTTTATAAGGATAAACGTTGGTTACGGGGCCATTTTCTGGAACTTCGCATGGGCAACTCCTTACTCCAAATTTGCCCCAGAGTTAAGTTCCTGGGGTTGGTCTATGATCGACATCTCAACTGGAAAGACCATATCCAGTATATTAAAGGCAGAAGTACTCAAACTTTGTGCCTCCTCAAAAAACTGTCCCACATTACCTGGGGTGCCACTCATTCCACCATGCCGATGCTGTATAAAGCTATTGTTCTCTCCATTCTTGATTACGGCTTCCCCATTTACAGTTCTGCTACTGACCCGGTCCTGCGCCTTCTTGACCCCATTCATAATCAAGGCATCCGTCTCTGTACAGGCGCATTCCGCTCTTCCCCGATACCATCCCTCTTAGCTGAATGCGGCGAACCACCGTTGTCCTATCACTGAGCTTTAGTTACCATGCGTCCTGCGTTGCACATTAAATACAGTGACTCGCCTGCTAGTTCCCTCTTCCGAGATGTGGACGCTTCCTTTTCCCGACATCAACACTACTGCTTCCCCCTCCGTGCCACCCTTCTCAACGCCACTGGCTTAAATATTGCTGTCCCACCTGTTATTACTGGCCCAGCCCCTTGGTCCATATCTCTCCCTCAAGTGTGTACCCGCCTTTCCTTCTTATCAAAAGGATATCCCTATGTCCCTAGTCATCACCGTCAGCACACCATTGAACATATTCGCCGAAAAGGTCCGCATTTTGCTATTTACACGGATGGGTCTAAGTCCTCGTCAGGCGTCGGACTTGCTGCTGTGAGCCCCACTCAGACTCTTCAGTTTTCACTTCCATGCCAGGCTACTGTTTTCACAGCTGAATTATTGGCAATTTCTTCGGCTATTGACCTTATACTCCGTTCTCCCCCTCAGACATATATTATCTATAGTGACTCCCGTAGTGCCCTCGAAGCCCTCCGGTCTTACTCGTCCTCACACCCTATAGTGACTTCCATTCAACGCTCTCTCCATGCATTGCGTGTCCAAAGAATACAAGTGACATTATGCTGGATTCCTGCTCATGTTGGGGTTAAAGGTAACGAAGATGCTGACGTGGCAGCCAAGGCAGCTGTGTCTATGGCCCAACTTCAACCCCATCTGCCCTTGAATGATTGGATATCGTCCCTCAAACCGTATATTATGGACTTATGGCAATCTGAATGGAGTGCTCGTCTGCGTATTAATAAACTTCGAGCAATAAAACCCTCGGTCTATCCCTGGCCATCCTCGTTGTGGCCCCAACGGCACCTTGAAGTTCTACTGACACAACTCAGAATTGGCCATTCCCGATTAACTCATGGTTATCTGATGTCTTTCCCTCATGGCCAGGCACCAGTGTGCCCCTCATGTCCCGCTCCTCTTGCTATTCGTCACATCTTTATGGATTGCCCTGCCACTTTGCCCCATCGTCTTGCTTGCTTTGGTAATAAAACCTTCGAAACTATCATCTCAGACTCCCCGTCCTTTTCCATATCCCCCATCCTCCGATTCTTGCACCGCCTTAACGTCCTGACTGAGATTTAAACTAATCCTTCGGGCCAGCCCTATGAGAGTTTTGTTTCAAAACTCAGCGGTCTGGTTAAACTAGTTGAAAAAAAAAACAAAAAAACCCACCCGTACTACCACAATGAGAAAGTGTATATTGTGTTAAGGATACTATGATACTTTACTATAATGTATTGGGTAGTAAGATGATCAGGTAGTGACTCTCTACCACCCATTATTGTGACCTCTATATACTATAATACTATACTATAATGTATTGGGTAGTAAGATGGTCAGGTAATGACTCTCTACCACCCATTATTGTGACCTCTATATACTATAATACTATACTATAATGTATTGGGTAGTAAGATGGTCAGGTAATGACTCTCTACCACCCATTATTGTGACCTCTATATACTATAATACTATACTATAATGTATTGGGTAGTAAGATGGTCAGGTAATGACTCTCTACCACCCATTATTGTGACCTCTATATACTATAATACTATACTATAATGTATTGGGTAGTAAGATGGTCAGGTAATGACTCTCTACCACCCATTATTGTGACCTCTATATACTATAATACTATACTATAATGTATTGGGTAGTAAGATGGTCAGGTAATGACTCTCTACCACCCATTATTGTGACCTCTATATACTATAATACTATACTATAATGTATTGGGTAGTAAGATGGTCAGGTAGTGACTCTCTACCACCCATTATTGTGACCTCTATATACGATAATACTATACTATAATGTATTGGGCAGTAAGATGGTCAGGTAATGACACTCTACCACCCATTATTGTGACCTCTATATACTATAATACTATACTATAATGTATTGGGTAGTAAGATGGTCAGGTAGTGACTCTCTACCACCCATTATTGTGACCTCTATATACTATAATACTATACTATAATGTATTGGGTAGTAAGTTGGTCAGGTAATGACTCTCTACCACCCATTATTGTGACCTCTATATACTATAATACTATACTATAATGTATTGGGTAGTAAGATGGTCAGGTAGTGACTCTCTACCACCCATTATTGTGACCTCTATATACTATAATACTATACTATAATGTATTGGGTAGTAAGATGGTCAGGTAGTGACTCTCTACCACCCATTATTGTGACCTCTATATACTCGTCTTCATTATTGATCTTAAAACAAAAATAAAATAAACACACATACACACAAACACCCTAGTTAAAGTATGTACATCTGTCAAAACCCTGCACTACTCCCCTGCATATGTCTGTTAGTCTGCCACCAATGTTCTCTGATGATGCAGCAGGAAACTTGCTCATACAATACCGTTATGCTCAAACGTAAGATGTGTTTGTTCTCCCCAGAGAAAAGCGGAAGAACATGGAGCCTACCTGCTTCTTCATCATTACAGGCGTGCTCTCTCTCTCTCTCTCTCTCTCTCTCTCTCTCTCTCTCTCGCTCTCTCACTGTTATATACAGATGATGATATACGGTAAGTGTTGGCAGCAGCTCAGTAAATATTATCAACAATACGTTATGCCAGATAAGTGGGCTGCGTTTCAGCCTCACTTACCACAAATTGCCTTCCAGTATTGAACATAAATATGAACCATGGCAACAATAATGACTTGAAATAGGAAGGTAATGGCTCTATGAAGCTCCCAAGGCCAAGATAATCCAGGGAATATTTGAACAATTTACTAAGGTATATTGCAGGCGGGCTGATGGAAGGAGTTGGGAAGATTGGGGAAGATTGCATTGATAGCGTGGAATAATATGATAACGAAAAGTTTAATTAAGTTAATTTTATGCATTTGTAGAAGTTTGTTTGTCAAATAACATGAAAACAAAGACAACTAACTTTATAGAAATATACAATATAGAAAGCAGTAAGTGCAACCAGTTGGGGCTTTACTGAGACCATAGCCTATATCCCCATTGTTTTGCCGGTTTCCTTTGATTGATGGCTAGATAATTATGAGCCATTTCGGTCAATCTATAATCTTTCCCGGGCGAAGCCTCGAAAGCTGCCTTGTTTAGTTTATTTGTATTCCATTAACCTATATTGTCTATCGCAACAGGTCGTATATATACATTGCTTAGAAGCTTAAATTACTAAATTGAGTTCAACATTTCCAAATCTTACTTTATGTAAACATATACAAATTCTCGTGAGAAGAAGAAAACAAAATGGTGAATTGAAAACAGAACAATAGTCTATCTATCTATCTATCTATTGCCAGACGCCGTGATCCCCGAAGGGGTGGCCACGAACGAAACGTCCCAATGCACCTCTGTCAGTCGATGTCCCTCCTCCCATCCAGCACCGCTTTCACGCTGCGAATATACTTCTTAACTCCATCCTTCCACCTCTCACAAGGTCTACATCTCCCTCTCTGTCCTTCCATCTCAATGTGTTCCCATTCATACTTTCCAGTATATCTACATCCACACCTCACCTCTCTCGTACTTACTGAATCGTCTGTCTATCCCTCCATGTAATCCGCACACACTTCTCCAGTAACTCATTTCCACCCCTCTCACTCTTGGTTTGAGTCTCTTTACCAACGTCCATGATTCGCTCTCGTAAGTCAGTGTCGGGATTACCACACTGTTATGCAAGGACTTCTTTACTTCCATACTGACCACCTTATTTCTTGTTACTGTTTTCAGCGTTCCTGTAACCCTAATCCCATAACCTTACTCTTCCCCGCATTTACCTTCAGATTCCGTTTTTTACACACTGTTCCAAACATATTTACCAGACCCTGCAATAGTACAATAGTCCAGAACATCAATCATCCTGTTATTGTACAGATGCACAAACACACTACTCTGTCTGTGTTTCATATCTTTATGCATCCGTCTTCACCAAAAACATATTTTGTTTTATCACCCACATATGGTGGAATAGGTATGCATTTCCAAATTTCAATATGAACTTGCCTAATGCGGCAAGATCAATTATGGTTAATCGCCAACTTGCGCAGGTTTGAATATGCAGTTTTCTTATCCAGCATTACGTGAAAGGGTACAGCGAGAACCTATTGTGCTCACAGAGAGAGGGAGAGAGAGAGAGAGAGAGAGAACACTTATTCTGATACCACCCATCCAGTAATTTTGAGCAAAATCTAAACGCCGCAGTCTTTAGCATAAATTATTTCCAAAAATTGTTCTATAGTTATCCCTTATAAAACTCTCTCTCTCTCTCTCACACACACACACACACACACACACACACACACACACACACACACACACACACACACACAGCCCGTAGCCTAGTAGGTAGAGCTCTCGTCTCACACACGAGGGGTCGGGGGGTCAATCCCCAGCCGGGCGGAGACAAATTGGGCTTGTCTCCTTTCATGTGTTAGCCTCAGTTCACCTAGCTGTAAATAGGTACCTGGAATAAGTGGACGACGTTGTGACGTCCCATCTGGGGTTGGCAAAAATGGTACAAGGCGAGATGGGTATCATATGGTTCACCTAAGCTGATGGCTACCTAAGCCTTCGGGCGAGACGGTACCGTCTATAGTGAGAATGGTACCATACAGATCCACCCTTCGTTTCCAATGTCGCCAATTGGCTAAAATACAGACTACACACACATCCACAGCCATTCCAACAGTACATAAAACACTTAACATGCATTTCACGCAATACATTCCCAGTTAACCCGGCAAGCGCGATAGGCCTCACGGAAGGCTTCCTATAGGGAACGCGATAGGCCTCACGGAAGCAAGACCATAAAAAAAGCTTAACAAAAAAAAAAAGGGCCTATCAAAACAAAAGAATTTGTCTCTAGGTGAGATAATTCCCCTCCAGTACTCATCCATGTAAATCTCACCCACCCCCCTCCCCTCCTTCCCCACCTTATTCTCCCCTCCCTCCCCTCCTCAATTATCACCTATTTTCCCTCTTATTATCATCATTTATCGGTTATTTTTCTCTCCCGCGATAATGTAGCACAAGTGGGTTGCAGAAAAGATCGATATGTAACACCCAGACACCAGCCCACACCGCCCCGCTCGTCTCAGTTACCTCACAGACAGCGAGAGAGGAGGGTTGACTGTAGCTCTCTCTCGCCTGACATTACGACCGGGTGGCCAATATCTTCGTTTTTCACCACCCAAATGCTTTTCCCACTTATTTTAGCACTCTTGAAGGTTCATATATACATCATATATGTAAAATAAAAGCATACCGAAAACAAATAATGGTCTATATTGTAAATATAACGAATTCTGTCAGAATTCAAGGCTAGAAATGCACAAATAACTACCCTAGCCCCTAGGTCTATTTAGCGCTTACCGGGTTAAGGAGGCGCGATAATAATGAGCTTAGCTCGCATTGCGTGGATTCGCCTTGACGAACAAGTAACTGAGTAACATAAGGTAAATCGTTTATATTGTGTACGAATTTGATGACACTTCAACTCCCCTCCACCCATCAATTTAAAGGCCTATTTAATATTTTGTTTGTATAACAGTGGTTGGTTGCATGATACAAATATCCAATTACAATTCTGACAAATTGTGTGTATGGTTTGTTTGTATCAATTATTGTTAACAATTATGGTCTGACTGTTTTCTGGATATACGGTACAGACTTTCCGATGTGTATTTTCATATTTTATTTTATTTACCAGTTGTTTTATAAGGTATTCATTAACAATAACTGCAAATAATCTCAAAGCATCCATTAAGTTGCCCTCTGACCCCTGACCAGTGCGGACGTCCCCAGTGACCGCTAGTGAACCTGTTTACCCTTAGTGAGGTCCTAGTGAACTTTCATAGTGATGGCTGTTGTTGATGAGTCTGCTGTCTCCTCCCATACTCTCCAGCTTTGTCTTGCTTTGCAAGAAAGACTGGAGAGTGTGGAGCAGGAGATTCAGTGTCTCAAAGATGAAAATTTGGCCTTGAGACTAGCTATGGCGGAGAAGAAGTGTGAGGCTACCGGAAGTGTTCCCAGGGATCGTGAAGCCCCTTGGAAAGTGGTGTCAACCAGTGCAACGGCCTGCAAGCTGAAAAGGCAGCCACTCAAGACCCACAATAACTTCAGCACCTTGGCTGATGAGAGTGATGGCGAGGAAGTGGCGATCATCGAGGCAGTGAGAGGGGAGGGGGGGAAGTCTGCTGCTGTTGCTGCTACAACTCCTGCTACACGCCGACAACGGAAAAAAGCTAAGTTCATTGTCGGTGATTCAATGGTTAGGTACCTTGACGGGGCTACTAACACTCATGTTAGTAAAGTTGTCTGCCTACCTGGAGCCGGAGTCGGGAGGGTGGCAGAGAAGATGGATGGTGTCCTAGAAGTGGGTGGGGAGGACCCCATCATCTTCATCAACGCGGGATCCAATGACATATGGAGATGCAGGACTGAGGAGTTGCTGACCAAGTACCAGGAAATGCTGGAGAGGATCAAGGAGAAGGGTGGATTTCCTGTGGTACACAGTATCCTGCCAAGAAGAGGGGTACGGAAGGAATGGTCCTCCAGGGCTATTGGTGTAAATAGCCGGCTGGAGAAGTATTGCAAGGCAAAGTCAATACCATTCCTAGATAACTGGACCCACTTCTATGGTAAGGATGAACTGTATGCCCAGGATGAGTACATCTTTCTCGACTAGGAGTTTCGACCTTGGCCAGCTCACTGGACAAGATTGTTGCGGGGTTTCGTTAAAAAAACCTGGGTGTGTAAGTAAAATACTGTCTCCATATGGAGCAGGTACGTCATGTGACAAACCAGTGAGTAAAATAGAAATAATCAGTCAAGATAGTGCGAATATAGTGATGTGTAATAGTATTATCGATAACACTACACATGTAACTGATAGTAAAGAAGAGATTACTGATAGAGCAGAATTTCCGTCTAGAGCTAGTAGTTCAACAGGAAATAATAAGTTAGCTAAAAACAATAGAAAATTAGTTGCAAATAAAAGTAATAGGTTGAGGGTATATTATACAAATTGTAGGAGTTTATGTAACAAAATGAACGAACTTAGAGCACTCGTTAGCACAGAAAATATAGACATAATAGCGCTAACTGAAACGTGGATTAATACAGAATCTAGGCATTTTTTAGCAGAATTTGATATTCCAGGATATAGTTTGTTTAAATATGACCGAACAAGTAGGAGGGGCGGGGGTACAGCAGTGTTTGTCAGGAGTACATTAAAAAGCTGTATTAAATCAGGTATTAGACTAAATAATGATAATGAAAGTGTTTGGGTAGAGGTTAACGAAGGTAGTGAGACCATAGTTATTGGAGTTATATATAGACCGCCTAATATGAGTAGAAATGGCGGAACATCGTTATGGGAGGAAATTAAAATAGCATCAAGGTTTAGCAATGTGTGCATTATGGGGGATTTTAATTTTCCGAACATTGATTGGCAGCACCAAATAGGCGACTCCGATTCAGTAGAGTTTATTGAGGTTGTACAAGATAGTTTTTTATTTCAATTCATAGATACGCCAACTAGAGGTATTAATATTCTTGATTTAGTTTTCAGTAACAATGAACATATGATAAATGATGTAGAGATTGGTGACCACCTAGGAAATAGCGATCATAAATCTATTTATGTTAATATACAATGGACAGGGAATGCTACAGAGAATACGACACTTATCCCAGATTTCAGAAAAACCGATTATGGTGGGCTAAGAAGAGACTTAAGGGTGGACCCTATTGTTAAGCAATTAAGTCAGGATATGCCAGAGTTAAACTTGCCACCTACATATAACCAGTTTATTGCTTCACTCCACAATGCTCAAAATAAATATATCCCTAAAAGAAAATTTAGATCGCCGCAGAACCAACCAAAATGGATGACTAATAAGCTAATAGATCTTATAGGAAAAAAGAAAGGAATATATAGAAAAATAAAGAAAGGCGAAAATCATGTACTATCAGACTCTATCAAGACAGGTTAAAAAGGAAATCAGGAAAGCAAAAAGAAATTATGAAATAAGGATAGCCAGTGACTCAAAAAATAACCCTAAAGCTTTTTACCAACTATATAAATCTAAAGTTAGAGATGTAATAGGCCCCCTAAAAACTTCAATAGGAGAAATAACAGAAAATGATTTAGAAATGTGCAGTACATTAAATAGTCAGTTTCTTTCCGTTTTCACTAATGAAAATTTGGCACAGATTCCAGAAGTCAATATGGTATATAGTGATAGTATAGAAAATATGTTAAGTACAGTTAGTATGAGTAGAAATGATGTGCTTAAGGAAATTGACAGACTGAAACCTCAAAAATCGTCTGGTCCTGACGAGGTATATGCTAGAGTATTAAAAGAATGCAGAGATGAGTTAAGTAGCCCATTAGCATTTTTATTTAACAAGTCTTTAGAAACAGGTTTAGTTCCAGAAGCTTGGAAGCTTGCAAATGTAGTTCCGATCTTCAAAAAAGGTGATAAATCGATAGCATCCAATTACCGTCCCATTAGTCTCACATCAATCATAGGAAAGTTGCTAGAGTCTATTATTGCTAGGAAAATTAGAAGCCACTTAGTAAAATTTAACTTAATAAATTATTTTCAGCATGGATTCACTCAGGGACGTTCTTGCCTTACTAATTTGCTTAGCTTTTTCTCAGAGGAATATGAAGCAGTAGATAGTGACAAGTCATATGATATTATTTATTTAGATTTCAGTAAAGCTTTTGACAGAGTCCCTCATGAGAGATTGATGAGAAAGGTTGAGGCACATGGAATAGGAAGATCGTTGTTGGGATGGATTAGGTCATGGCTAATTGGTAGGAAACAGAGAGTCAGCATAAATGGTACCAAGTCAGAGTGGGGAGCAGTCAAAAGTGGTGTCCCCCAGGGATCGGTATTAGGTCCCCTGTTGTTTCTTATATACATAAATGACCTAGATTTAGGTATAACTAGTAGGATAAGTAAATTCGCAGACGATACTAAAATGGGGAGATCAATTGATTCAGATAGCGATATAGAGTGCCTCCAAAGGGATCTAGATACCTTACATGAATGGTCAGTAAATTGGCAGATGAAGTTTAACATTGACAAATGCAAGGTATTAAAGATAGGGAAGATGCATACAAATGTTAAATATAAACTAGCTAATTTAGAATTAGAAAATTCAGACTGTGAGAAAGATCTAGGTGTGTTTGTTAGCAATGATTTGAAGCCTAGAAAACAGTGTATAAGCGTTCGTAATAAGGCAAACAGGATTCTCGGGTTCATCTCTAGGAGTGTGAGTAACAGAACTGCTGATGTTATCTTAAAACTTTACTTGTCATTAGTGAGACCCCATAATATGGATTATGCTGTCCAATTTTGGTGTCCTTATTACAGAATGGACATAGATTCATTGGAGAGAGTACAGCGTAGAATGACAAAAATGATCCATAATATTAGAAATCTTTCGTATGAAGAAAGGTTGAAGAAATTAGGTTTACATTCGTTAGAGAGATGCAGAGTTAGAGGGGATATGATAGAGGTGTTCAAGTGGGTTAGTGGGATTAACAAAGGGGACATGACAAATGTACTAAAGCTCAGTGATAGCGAAAGAACTCGTACCAATGGTTTCAAATTAGATAAATTTCGTTTCAGAAAAGATATAGGCAAATATTGGTTTGGTAACAGAGTTGTAGATGGGTGGAATGGACTACCAAGTGCTATAGTGGGGTCTAAAACGGTAGGGAGCTTTAAGATAAAATTGGATAAGCATATGGACGAGAAGGGTTGGGTGTGAAGGGGGATCAGCCGGGTTGGGCCAATCAGCACTCTGCATACCCCCATAATCCTGCGTTAATCTCTAACCGTTTTGGTAAGATGATCCTCAGGGTATTAGAGTGTTGAGCCTATAATTGGGCTTTGTAATTGAACTGGGGTTGTGTGGGACAGGGATCTGCCTTGCTTAGTCCAATCGGCTTTCTGCAGACTCCCATTTTCTTATGTTCTTATGTTAAGTTCTCCGTTCACGATACATTTGTAAGATCTGGTATTGCACTTCCCTTTGTTTAGTACTGTATGTTATTATTGATACGATCCTATTGTACAATGAGGTAGTTAGGAAAAGGTTAGGGCACTGTTGGGTTAGAGGTAGGATATTCATATGGTAAAACAGTCAGCGTAACACAACATAATTAACTTGTTTATACAAAAATAAAGACAACAATAAAATTGAAAGAACCCACTCATGATGCCACGAACATTGCAAGGTAACTGTTATTTATTTGTATTTGTTAAGGCTAATGTTATAGATAATATTTAAGGTTAATACTAATAGCTAAGCATTAATATAATATACAGTATATCGTCCTAGTTCATATAATACTGCATGCTTTTTGAATCACGATTTTTAGAACAGAGTTTGATCGCAAGAGATATTCAAATTCCCCGAGTATCTGTTGGTAACGGGGAAAGAAATTATAACTGTACGGTGGAGCTGCCACCAAGTCTGTCTTGGTACTGGGTACTATTATTGTGCTACCTTCTTATTACTGTTGTTGTTGTTGTAAATTTGTTCCTCGTTTTCACTTGCTCACTTTATGTTTCTCTTGTATCACCTATTTTGTGTTAAGTTCCTGCTTAAAGTGATAAAGTGAATGTCATTAAATGAGCCTGCTATATAATTATACTGGACAGTACACCATTATCCAGCCACCATACAGTACAGACCCTTCCTCCCGCCCGACCCTTCCATATCAACAATAATACATAAATACTGCCTGTCTAATATTATATTACGATTTACGTCAGTATAATAACTGTATATGTACATCTGTTCATCACATTGTAATAAATGTGCAACAATTATCATTATTGTTGCTAACTGTGAAATGCGAACTTTTGAGCCTGTTGTTACACTTTACTTTTGTACCCAATTTACAAACGATGATTATGTTATGATTTCATCTAAAGTCATTTAGTAGGTATTATTAGTAATGATAATTGAGACAGTTAACTTTAATTTTGTACACTGCAGAGTAAGAGAGACCATTTGTTATCCCAGCTGCTGATAGAGTTGACTCAGAAAGAATTTATATTCATAGGAAGATATTGTGGAGAGTACGCATCCACGATAAACAAAAAGTTCTTCCGATATAGTTAGGTCTATTGTCTTACGATTTTGAATATATGAAGGATAATTTTTAGATACTTATTTATTTAATTATAGTTTGTATTATATTATCATTTATTAACTCGCTGTTCAAGGTTGGATATACTATATACTGTAATAATGAAGATGTCATTAGACATTTATCTTCTGTTATATCAACTATTACCAATTTGTGGCAAATATAACCTTATTGCCTTCAATGCTTTCAAAACCCAGTATCTCCATTTATCTACCCGTCACAATCTTCCACCCAAGCTATGACTTCACACAATCAACCCTTCATATGATCTTAATATTCTTGACATCTCTTTTTCCTTTGACCTCTCTTGGTAAGTCATATAACAAATCTTGCTAAAAAACAGCTTTCCAGAACCCCGTCTCCGTGGGTTTGTCACCCACCGCACAGCTGTACAGGGGTACTGTCCGCCCATACATCAACTACTGTTCCTATGTGTGAAGAGGCTCCACCCTACCGTACTTCTTGAAAGGGTAGTCAACAGCATTTCGTCTCATCAACTCACCTCTTACTAATTATCTACGATCTCTCTCTACACGCCGGAATGTTGCATCTCTCTGACTGTCACCGCTTTTACAATAATCAGTGTTCATCAGAGCGTTTTCAGTGTATACCTCCTTCTGTATGGGGAGTAGGGGGCACACGCCTTTCAAAACATCCTCAGCCATACTTTGTCCATATCTGTAACTCAAGTGGAAGTATAATAACATCTGAGGTGCAGCCATTTTATTTCGGGGGCTAATGAGTGATTAGTGCTCCTGAATGCTGGTGTGCTTGCTTTTTGTGGGCGAACTGCTATGTGTTCTTCTCCTGTCACTTTTTTCTTTCTCGAGTCTTGCTGAACCTCCTTACCCCTTGTGGCAGTAAGGGTTGGCTACTAACTGATCACTGTAACCCAAAAGGGAAGCAATTTTCCCAGACTTTCTTCCAAGTTGGTCAACTCTGGAACTCTCTCCCACAATCCGTCTTTCCCTCGTCCTATGGCTTTAGCTGCTTCAAGGTCAGTGCGTTCAAATCTGTTTACTATAATGCACCTTGATTTTGGTTTGTTATTATTTCAATTAGAGCAGGGTGGGGTTGGGGGAGGGGGAGGACTCTTTACAGGCAGCTTTACATTTTGTCTCCGTCTTACACATATACAAATATATCGTACACAAGACTGCTTGTATTATCTGGGTTACTACAGATACTTAATGTATATGAATTTGTAATAGGGTATGCAATTTACGGTTCTTTACATAAATATGTAGTGTCTTTTGTAGGTTATGACGTATATTCAGTAGTTATTTACGGTAACATGAATTATGTACTTTATAACCTATATACTTGAGGGTTCTCCTCAGTAGAAGAAGGACTACTATCTGGTAGGCCTTGGACAGGTTATTAATGTGGTGGATCATTAAAACAGATATAAGAGTAATGACGGGGCTGGGTAGAACAGATTGGCTCATGTGTTTACAAAATGGAGAGGGTTACTCTCTCTTCCCCTTGGCTGGCTTCTTTATATAGAGCTTCGATTACGGGACCCTGAAGACCGCGATTATATTTTGTGTGAATAATGTTTTTTTATTTAACTATACAGTGTGTGCTTTATTTAAAATGTAATTTTATAAAACATAAATCCATAAAAGAGGTCCGTCCACCGCCCGTATAGTGCTATACCCCCTTTATATATAGGGATGGATGTTATTGATGGTGGACTATTATTACACACAGTCCATAACAACTTACTGGTTGTATTCTAGTAAATGTGATGTATTGTGTGTTATGGTTGTTGCCTTCTGTTTCACAAGGTCCGTATATCGGTTGTCATTATCAACGCCTGAATAGTATTTATTGCCAAACATTCCTGACTCGCACCCATGAACGACGGAAGGTGTATTATTTTGGTCTGTGTGTGAATGTAGTAGTGCGTGGCGGTCATTTGTAGTTAATCTTCATGTTTTATGTGGTATTGGGTAACATGCTATGGTGTTGAGTGTAACCTGCCGCCTGTAATGACCTTCTAGGCAGTAGCACTTAATGAGTGACTAGAAGCTGAATTATGATTTGCCATACGAACATATCAAATGTAAAAAACAAAGAGTTGTCAATAACGTACTTGTTAATGTTTCCTACATTCCATCACTAACTGCTTCAGGGAGGAGTGAGTTGGAGACACTACCATTAGATCAATACCGAATATCCATCAACTTTTACGAAAGCCACACAATCAAAACCTTCTCTACCCCTGGAAAGCCAGACTGGACCAGAAATACAGTAATTATTTCCAATTCTAGTCAAAACATGATTACCCGGTATATCTAGCTATAACTTAATGCCACTGAGCTTTACATTTGGAACCTAATGTATTTTGTATTGACGCAGGTGATTGGTTGTGGAGCTCAATGTTGATCCTGCCCTTCACCAACTACTGTACTTCGTTCCTTCCCTGTTATGCAATTTGTAAATGAGTTTTTTTGAAATATTTACACCATACATGTGACTTAGGTGTACTAATTTTAGCCTTTATATATCTGCTATACAACGAACCATAGTTTATATTTGTGCAATACCGGTAATCCTATTTACAACAGTAGCCGTTTATAAGAAACTTATAGGGGTGTAAAATATAGCGACAAATATTTTGTCTGTTCCATTATGTTAGTGGATAAACATTATATAGTTTATATGACACTGAATGCATCTTCGAAAATTAGCTCACACACGTTTACACTAATATAAATGTGATCTACGATATTGATATGCTAGTCATTGTAAAGTGTGGGGTTAGTGGCTTGCTGCAGGACTTAAACATTTACACAATGAGGACAATCTGAAACTGTAACGACTTTGAATAATACGAACAATACTTTATAAAAGAATCCAGTGAGTTAGTATGTACTGATCCTCAGGAAGAGCAGGAGATTATCACTGGGTTTTGAAGTAGAGCATAACTTGGAAGGAATATTATCCTTGTTGTCACCTTGATTGTTGGTAATGAACAATCTTGCAATGTTGTTTTTGCTCCCAACAATTATGATTGGGAACAATCTAGTAGCATATTGGTATTGTACTATGAAATATTTTTGCAACCGAAATATAGGAAATGAATGACTATCATAGGTTTAGGTTAAGATATTTCAAGGATATTTCGTGGGGATTCATTTCTACTGAGCATACTCTAAATTGTCCTTATTATATCAGAACTGTACGTCTATGTTGGGACTAACAGTCTAGTAACCCCTTCTGCAACGGCGACGTCTTTTTAACTTTATTCTAGCTATTTTTGGACTATTGTATTCAGCTTCAAGAGGGTCTCAAGCAATTAACAGTATTCGAACTATCTCACTTCACCCTCGATACTACCACAGATCCTACTTAAGTTGCACAAAATGGTCGAAATAAAACTAAAACAAAAGTATAAAGGCATCACCGTTACAGAAGGGGCTAACCTTCAACATCTTGGTCACGTCGTGAACAAGCACACACGCTCTGGCTTCCTCGGGGACAAACCTTCAGATCCAAGAGAAAGAATACTCTTTTTCTTCCTCAACTCTTTCCGCAATCTGTGTTGACTCCAGAGATTTGTCTGTACAAGTGTCGGCCATGCACTTAGTCAAACAAACACATTATGAGGAATAACAGTTTACGTATGGAGAATTACAGTCGGTATCAGTTTATTAGGCTTGTGAAATATGTTAGGTTAAGTCTTTAACTGGATCCAAGCTATTCTCCACAATTAATTTAGCTTCCACAAGGTTCATTAATTATGCCAGTATTTGTCTACTTCCACATTTTCCTCCCATTTGTGTCCTAACCCCTCTTCTAACGTAAGTTTACTTGATCTTTTTGATATCCTCTTGACTCAAAGCTAAAGGTTAAAAAGCCATTATTATAACGTGAAATATGAGATGAAACTTTTAATGAGTGAATAGTAAGATTATTCAAATATTAGGCGTTTTGTTTGTTACTATTTGTATGTGTGTTAAATATATGTTGGAATTAATGAAATATGTATTTTATGTGAGGTTCAACGAGACAGTATCCTAGTCTTTTATGACTGTATTCATACTGCATTGGCGGCTGGAATACTCTACTCAATGAACCTCCTGTAACATTTCAACAATAATCACTCTCGCTCAGCTGATCCACAGTAAACCCCTAGCGGCCATTATACCAATCCCATGGATATGGTCCAGCTAGTACACTGTGAGGCATCAATGTTCTGCCGGGACCCAATTCCTGTGTTCACTGAATGAACTGCACTATACTGAGTCAATAAGTGGCGGGAAACTCACACCAAATTATATCGCTATGTTCACCGATACTAAATACATCAGTGTTGTTTTTTCCATCACATTTTTAGTCAAAACAAAATAATCATACTAAGTGTGGCCATAATATGGCCACACTTAGTATGATTATTTTATTATTTTGTTACAGTGTGCTAAGTCTGACTTACTGTATCATAACTTAAAACATTATATTATAATGTTTTAAGTTATGATACAGTAAGTCTGACTTAGCACACTGCAACATCAGCCTTTACCCATACATACCGCCCCACTTTAGTAAACATTGAGTAATATTATATATATAAGTAAAATATAATTACTGTTCATTAAATGCTCGCAATATGGCTAGTTCAGTAAAACAATTACTAGTTAATTGAACTGCTAATACTTCCACGTAAAACCTAATAACTAATAGTTTAAGAACATAAGAACATAAGAAAATGGGAGTCTGCAGAAAGCCGATTGGCCTAAGCAAGGCAGATCCCTGTCCCACACAACCCCAATTACAAAGCCCAATTATAGGCTCAACACTCTAATACCCTGAGGATCATCTTACCAAAACGGTTAGGGATTAACGCAGGCTTACGGGGGTCTGCAGAGCGCTGATTGGCCCAACCCTGCTGATCCCCCTTCACACCCAACCCTTCTCGTCCATATGCTTATCCAATTTTATCTTAAAGCTCCCTATCGTTTTTAATCCCACTATAGCACTTGGTAGTCCATTCCACCCATCTACAACTCTGTTACCAAACTAATATTTGCCTATATCTTTTCTGAAACGAAATTTATCTAATTTGAAACCATTGGTACGAGTTGTTCTTTCGCTATCACTGAGCTTTAGTACATTTGTCATGTCCCCTTTGTTAATCCCACTAACCCACTTGAACACCTCTATCATATCCCCTCTAACTCTGCGTCTCTCTAACGAATGTAAGCCTAATTTCTTCAACCTTTCTTTATACGGAAGATTTATAATATTATGGATCATTTTTGTCATTCTACGTTGTACTCTCTCCAATGAATCTATGTCCATTCTGTAATAAGGACACCAAAATTGAACAGCATAATCCATATGGGGTCTCGCTAATGACAAGTAAAGTTTTAAGATAACATCAGCAGTTCTGTTACTCACACTTCTTGAGATGAACCCGAGAATCCTGTTTGCCTTGTTTCGAACGTTTATACACTGTTGTCTAGGCTTCAAATCATTGCTAACAAACACACCTAGATCTTTCTCACAATTCGAGTTTTCTAATTCCACATTAGCTAGTTTATATTTAACATTTGTATGCATCTTCCCTATCTTTAATACCTTGCATTTGTCAATGTTAAACTTCATCTGCCAATTTACTGACCATTCGTGTAAGGTATCTAGATCCCTTTGGAGGCACTCTATATCTCTATCTGAATCAATTGTTCTCCCCATTTTGGTATCGTCTGCAAATTTACTTATCCTACTAGTTATACCTAAATCAAGGTCATTTATGTATATAACAAACAACAGAGGACCTAATACAGATCCCTGGGGGACACCACTTTTGACTGCTCCCCATTCTGACTTCGTACCATTTATGCTGACTCTCTGCTTCCTACCAATTAGCCATGACCTAATCCATCCAAACAACGCCCCACCTATTCCATGCGCCTCAACCTTTCTCATCAATCTCTCATGGGGGACTCTGTCGAAAGCTTTACTGAAATCCAAATATATTATATCATATGACTTGTCATTATCTACTGCTTCATATACCTCTGAGAAAAAACTAAGCAAATTAGTAAGGCAAGAACGTCCCTGAGTGAATCCATGCTGAGAAGAATTTATTAAATTAAATGTATCTAAGTGGTTTCTAATTTTACTAGCAATAATTGACTCTAGTAGCTTTCCTATGATTGATGTAAGACTAATGGGACGGTAATTGGATGCTATTGATTTGTCACCTTTTTTGAAGATCGGAACTACGTTTGCAAGCTTCCAAGCTTCTGGAACTATACCTGTCTCCAATGACTTGTTAAATAAAAATGTTAATGGGTAACTTAACTCATCCCTACATTCTTTTAATACTCTAGCATATACCTCATCAGGACCAGGCGATTTATGAGGTTTCAGTCTGTCAATTTCCTTAAGCACATCATTTCTACTTATCGTAACCGTACTTAACCTATTTTCTATACTATCGCTATATACCTTACGGACTTCTGGAAACTGTGCCAAATTTTCATTAGTGAAAACTGAAAGAAATTGACTATTTAATGTACTGCACATTTCTAAATCATTTTCTGTCATTTCTCCTATCGAAGTTTTAAGGGGACCAATTACATCTCTAACCTTGGATTTATATAGTTGGTAAAAAGCTTTAGGATTATTTTTTGAGTCATTGGCAACCTTAATTTCATAATTTCTTTTTTCTTTCCTAATATCCTTTTTTACTTGTCTTGATAGATTCTGATAGTAAGCAAGTAGGTGAATTTCGCCTTTTCTAATTTTTCTATATATTCCTCTCTTTTGTCCTAGAAGATCTAATAGTCTATTATTCATCCATTTGGGTTGGTTCTGTGTTGATCTAAATTTTCTTTTGGGGATGTATTTATTTTGTGCATTGAATACTGACTTGATAAAATTACCGTATGTATCTACCAAGGTTGACGTCTCTTCCTGACTTAAGATGACAGGTGCCTGAGAAGGGGTACACTCATTTGGACACCTGGATCGACTTAATTTTTTTGACCATAGGGTCCGCTAATAGGTCTCTTCTTAACCCACCATAATTGGCTTTTCTAAAGTCAGTTATTAATGTTGTATTCTCTCTGGTATTTCCTTTCCATTGTATATTAAAATACACAGAATTGTGGTCACTATTTCCTATGTGGTCCCCTATCTCTACATTATTTACCATATGTTCATTGTTACTGAAAACTAAATCGAGAATATTATTACCTCTAGTCGGCGTATCTATGAATTGAAATAAAAAACTATCTTGTACTACCTCTATAAACTCCTCAGAATCAGAGTCTCCTATTTGATGCTGCCAATCTATATTCGGAAAATTAAAATCCCCCATAATGCACACATTGCTAAACCTTGATGCCATTTTAATTTCCTCCCATAATGACGTTCCGTCATTTCTACTCATATTTGGCGGTCTATACATAACTCCAATAACTATGGTCTCACTACCTTCGTAACCTCTACCCAAACACTTTCATTATCGTTATTTAGTCTAATACCTGATTTAATACAGCTTTTTAATGTACTCCTGACAAACCCTGCTATACCGCCACCCCTCTTACTTGTTCGGTCATATTTAAACAAACTATATCCTGGTATATCAAATTCTGCTAAAAAATGCCTGGTTTCTGTATTAATCCACGTTTCAGTTAGCGCTATTATGTCTATATTTTCTTTGCTAACAAGGGCTCTAACTTCGTTCATTTTGTTACATAGACTCCTACAGTTTGTGTAATATACTCTCAATTTACTTCTTTTCTTTATACCTAATTTACCTTTGTTTTTAGCGACATTTCCATCTTCCGTTGCACCATCACTACTATCATTTGCATTATAGTCATCATTTTTAGCATGAGACTGAATATCCTTATCGCTTTCGCCTGACGCTAAAATTGTTCCATTTAACTTCTCATTTACACTCAATATTTCTGTTCAAAACCCCACAACCACCCTATCTAGTATATAACTTAAGTATGTTAGGTCTAATTACAAGGCCGTTTAGACGCGAGTACGCTTGTGATCATGTTCCCGTCTAATTTGACTGCCGTGGATTACAATAATATGTTGAGGGGGGGGGGGGGGGGCTTTACCAATTGGCAGCTACATATACTATTACTACACAAAAGTTACACCCCTGGGAGTCTGTGGTAGGTAACTCAGGTGGGTTACCCAACCTGTTACACAGGGACTACTGCGTATTATTTAGGTTATCACTGTTTACCTCCCTGGATGGAATGTCACAACTCTCTATACATTTATAAGCTCCCATTACTGCTTGGTGAACACAGGTGTCAGGTGTGAAGAGACTTGCTTATAATTATGTATCGTGTGACCTTGAAATTGACACCGGGTCCTCTTGTTTGTTGGTCAAACGTAATAACCAAGGTGCCACACATAATTTTATGTAACTTACCATATAAAACATTTTCAAAACTAAAACATATTTGGGCATTTGCTCATATAATTAGCACTCAGAAATGCCTTTGGTATATTCACGACTATTGAACCAATGTGGGATTGATAAATATAACAGTTACATTAGAGTATTTTTTTATAACAAAACCACATGTGTAGATGAGCGTTCAAAGCAGTTATCTATACTCCATGATTTTTGTGAAATTGTTCACTCTTGTTAGTGGCAAAGTTTAGAAAAAAAAAAAAAACGGAAACCATTTTTTTTTTTTTTTGTACAGCTTTTGGGATTCCAGAGGAGCTTCCACTTTGGGTATTTGGCATATGTTACTTGGGACCTAAAAGTGACGTACGCTGTTTTGGAAGTGTAGCATACATACTGTATATATTTAATTGCATAGCCCTTGGATACGTGGATGTAATTGTAAAATTCGGTCGTAAATCTACGAATATACTGTACAGTATGTTGAAAATGTTATACTATTATGGCAGTCAGGGTTTGTATGACTGAATATGTTTGGGTATGTGTGAGTGTTTGTGTATATACATAAGAACATAAGAACATAAGAAAATGGGAGTCTGCAGAAAGCCGATTGGCCCAAGCAAGGCAGATCCCTGTCCCACACAACCCCAATTACAAAGCCCAATTATAGGCTCAACACTCTAATACCCTGAGGATCATCTTACCAAAACGGTTAGAGATTAACGCAGGATTACGGGGTCTGCAGAGCGCTGATTGGCCCAACCCTGCTGATCCCCCTTCACACCCAACCCTTCTCGTCCATATGCTTATCCAATTTTATCTTAAAGCTCCCTATCGTTTTTAATCCCACTATAGCACCTGGTAGTCCATTCCACCCATCTACAACTCGGTTACCAAACCAATATTTGCCTATATCTTTTCTGAAACGAAATTTATCTAATTTGAAACCATTGGTACGAGTTCTTTCGCTATCACTGAGCTTTAGTACATTTGTCATGTCCCCTTTGTTAATCCCACTAACCCACTTGAACACCTCTATCATATCCCCTCTAACTCTGCGTCTCTCTAACGAATGTAAGCCTAATTTCTTCAACCTTTCTTTATACGGAAGATTTCTAATATTATGGATCATTTTTGTCATTCTACGTTGTACTCTCTCCAATGAATCTATGTCCATTCTGTAATAAGGACACCAAAATTGAACAGCATAATCCATATGGGGTCTCACTAATGACAAGTAAAGTTTTAAGATAACATCAGCAGTTCTGTTACTCACACTCCTAGAGATGAACCCGAGAATCCTGTTTGCCTTGTTTCGAACGCTTATACACTGTTGTCTAGGCTTCAAATCATTGCTAACAAACACACCTAGATCTTTCTCACAATTCGAGTTTTCTAATTCCACATTAGCTAGTTTATATTTAACATTTGTATGCATCTTCCCTATCTTTAATACCTTGCATTTGTCAATGTTAAACTTCATCTGCCAATTTACTGACCATTCGTGTAAGGTATCTAGATCCCTTTGGAGGCACTCTATATCTCTATCTGAATCAATTGTTCTCCCCATTTTGGTATCGTCTGCAAATTTACTTATCCTACTAGTTATACCTAAATCTAGGTCATTTATGTATATAACAAACAACAGAGGACCTAATACAGATCCCTGGGGGACACCACTTTTGACTGCTCCCCATTCTGACTTCGTACCATTTATGCTGACTCTCTGCTTCCTACCAATTAGCCATGACCTAATCCATCCCAACAACGCCCCACCTATTCCATGCGCCTCAACCTTTCTCATCAATCTCTCATGGGGGACTCTGTCGAAAGCTTTACTGAAATCTAAATATATTATATCATATGACTTGTCATTATCTACTGCTTCATATACCTCTGAGAAAAAACTAAGCAAATTAGTAAGGCAAGAACGTCCCTGAGTGAATCCATGCTGAGAAGAATTGATTAAATTAAATGTATCTAAGTGGTTTCTAATTTTACTAGCAATAATTGACTCTAGTAGCTTTCCTATGATTGATGTAAGACTAATGGGGCGGTAATTGGATGCTATTGATTTGTCACCTTTTTTGAAGATCGGAACTACGTTTGCAAGCTTCCAAGCTTCTGGAACTATACCTGTCTCCAATGACTTGTTAAATAAAAATGTTAATGGGTAACTTAACTCATCCCTACATTCTTTTAATACTCTAGCATATACCTCATCAGGACCAGGCGATTTATGAGGTTTCAGTCTGTCAATTTCCTTAAGCACATCATTTCTACTTATAGTAACCGTACTTAACCTATTTTCTATACTATCGCTATATACCTTACGGACTTCTGGAAACTGTGCCAAATTTTCATTAGTGAAAACGGAAAGAAATTGACTATTTAATGTACTGCACATTTCTAAATCATTTTCTGTCATTTCTCCTATCGAAGTTTTAAGGGGACCAATTACATCTCTAACCTTGGATTTATATAGTTGGTAAAAAGCTTTAGGATTATTTTTTGAGTCATTGGCAACCTTGATTTCATAATTTCTTTTTTCTTTCCTAATATCCTTTTTTACCTGTCTTGATAGATTCTGATAGTAAGCAAGTAGGTGAATTTCGCCTTTCCTAATCTTTCTATATATTCCTCTCTTTTGTCCTAGAAGATCTAATAGTCTATTATTCATCCATTTGGGTTGGTTCTGTGTTGATCTAAATTTTCTTTTGGGGATGTATTTATTTTGTGCATTGAATACTGACTTGATAAAATTATCGTATGTATCTACCAAGGTTGACGTCTCTTCCTGACTTAAGATGACAGGTGCCTGAGAAGGGGTACACTCATTTGGACACCTGGATCGACTTAATTTTTTGACCATAGGGTCGGCTAATAGGGCTCTTCTTAACCCACCATAATTGGCTTTTCTAAAGTCAGGTATTAATGTTGTATTCTCTCTGGTATTACCTTTCCATTGTATATTAAAATACACAGAATTGTGGTCACTATTTCCTAGGTGGTCCCCTATCTCTACATTATTTACCATATGTTCATTGTTACTGAAAACTAAATCGAGAATATTATTACCTCTAGTCGGCGTATCTATGAATTGAAATAAAAAACTATCTTGTACTACCTCTATAAACTCCTCAGAATCAGAGTCTCCTATTTGATGCTGCCAATCTATATTCGGAAAATTAAAATCCCCCATAATGCACACATTGCTAAACCTTGATGCCATTTTAATTTCCTCCCATAATGACGTTCCGTCATTTCTACTCATATTTGGCGGTCTATACATAACTCCAATAACTATGGTCTCACTACCTTCGTTAACCTCTACCCAAACACTTTCATTATCGTTATTTAGTCTAATACCTGATTTAATACAGCTTTTTAATGTACTCCTGACAAACACTGCTATACCGCCACCCCTCTTACTTGTTCGGTCATATTTAAACAAACTATATCCTGGTATATCAAATTCTGCTAAAAAATGCCTGGTTTCTGTATTAATCCACGTTTCAGTTAGCGCTATTATGTCTATATTTTCTTTGCTAACAAGGGCTCTAAGTTCGTTCATTTTGTTACATAGACTCCTACAGTTTGTGTAATATACTCTCAATTTACTTCTTTTCTTTATACCTAATTTACCTTTATTTCTAACGACATTTCCATCTTCCGTTGCACCATCACTACTATCATTTGCATTATAGTCATCATTTTTAGCATGAGACTGAATATCCTTATCGCTTTCGCCTGACGCTAAAATTGTTCCATTAAACCTCTCATTTACACTCTCAATATTTCTGTTCAAAACCCCACAACCACCCTATCTAAAGAACTAGCTAATGTAGAAACCCCTAACCGTGAAAGATGAACCCCATCCCTTGCGTACATCCCATCTCTCCCATAGAAACTATCCCAGTTATCAATGAATGGTATTGCTTTTTCTTTGCAATATTTCTCCAAACGGCAATTGACACCAATCGCCCTGGATGTCCATTCCTTGGGAACTCCTCTTCTGGGTAGGATACAATGTACTACAGGGATCCCTCCCTTCATCCTAACTTTATCTAACACATCCCGATACTGCTGCAGCAGTTCCTCACTTCTACCCTTACCAACATCGTTACTCCCGGTACTGAGACAGATAATGGGGTTATCTCCACTATCTTCCAAGATGTGGTCCATCTTCTCTAAAACCCTCCCAACTCCATGGCCAGGCAGACACACAACCTTCCTAAGTTTAGTGCGGGTAGCCCTAACTAAATGTCTTACCATGGAGTCGCCCACAATCGACACAGACTTACCTTCTCGGGACACAGACTTACCTTTCCCTCGGGAGGATCCAGCAGCTGCAGTTGGAGAACCCCTGGTGGTGGCAGAAGCTCCCTTGGTGGTGGTGGTGGTGGTGGGGGTGGTGGTAGGTAGCACAGCGTCAGAGGTTGGAGCTGAGTCAGCGGCAGGCACTTCGGTTATCCCTCCCTTATCCTGACTATCTTTTCCCTCACATTCGTCTCGCAAAGGAGAGAATGTATTTGTCACACTCATACCTATTCTACTATCCTGCTTCTTGAGTGTGACTTTCCCACCCGTATTTTTAACAACCTGCCATGAATACAATTTTTCATCAACTTCCTCCCTTTTCCCCTTACTTGACTTTATTTCCTCTTGGCTAAGCTTGAAAGCTAGATTTTCGTCTTTAATCAAATCCATTTCCCTCTGAATTTTAACATTAACCTCCCTTAGAGCCAAGACCTCTTCCTTCACCACAACCATCTCCTCTCTTACCTGGAGAATAAGATGATGCAGATCAGTTAGAGACTCGCACTCCATACCTGCCATGATCCCAATAAGCTTAGCGAGGAGCAAGAAACTAAGTACAGAAAAACAAAAACAAGTAAACTAACAGCTAAAAACTGAGCTATAACACTTTTATATAACACGAGTGCACTGCCCCCAAACACAGGTAGGTGTAATGGTCACTAAAGGTCACTGGTAAGTGGTCCGGGCAGGAGCTCAGATTAACACAACCTTCTCCCGTCACTGACTGAACTAGACTTGACAAAGTCTAGTTCAGTATACTGTATGTATACTGTACATGGGTGTGTGAGTGTTTGTGTATATATCTGTATATTGTACGTGTGTGTGTGTGTGTGTGTGTGTGTGTGTGTGTGCTAGACAGACATACGGGGAGCAGTTGGGCTTCACATAAACGTGACTTAATTATAGCTCTGTGATTTAGATATGAGGGAATATATAGCTCCAGAGAGAGACAGAGTTATTCTCTCTCTCTCTCTCGTGTATTTCATGTATACTAACACCGCACAAATATGAACACAATGTAATGATAAATATACTAGAAATACAAAGCTAGTGTGAGAGAGAACAGGCAATCTCTGATTAAATAGCAGTGTATGAATATTCCCATATTCAAAATATGCAATAGGGGGGCAATGCCTAGTGAGTGCATTGCTCAATAGGTGGCGTTCTGAGAGTGAGGGTATGAGTCTAGAGGGTGAGACAGTGAAGCACTGGAGCGAGGCAGCTACAGAGATGGGGCTGCTTCGAGCCGTGAGTGAGCAACTAAAAGCCTAGTTTACACATGCACGAGTGTGAGTGCGAATTGCCAAGAGTGTAGATTATTGGCAACTCGCGCAAAAATTACCGTGAGTGTGCTAAATTCCACGAGGCACCACGAGAGAGTGCGAGCCACCGTTAGTGTACTTGCGAGCCACAATGAGTCACTAAAAACGCTATTGAAGTGCGAGTGCTTGAAAATTTTAATTTTAACGGTCATTTTCGGATTAGTGACTGTTAAGAGTCAACGCCAGTACGGCACAAGTCAGTATGAGTTACGAGATTCACTGAGAGCTGTATCGATTGCGTTTAGATTATACAAGGGATGCCCCCCCCCCCCATTGTGCACAGGGCGGATTATTATAAAAGGGGCCCCCAAGCTCTCCCTTGTGGGCCATGCCACACGGACATTCACCACCGCCCACGCACCATGTCCCAGAGGAGACATTCTTTTACATGGCCATTTCCTTGCTCGTGATCTTCGTGTACTTACATATTGTATAATTATTGTATCATTATCGTATGCATGTTTAGTTGTCGTCTTATTCAGTGCTTATTTTATCAGTTGTCAGCTTTTAAAACTACATCATCTACCTCAACACTGTTATACGAATATCAAGTTTATATTTTACCTTTACCATTCCCTGCCAGTTGTATTGGCAAGATTGTTCATCCTACCTACTCATTATACAGTACCTCAGCATATAATGTATACGCCTTTTCCGTGTCTTCATCTATCCCTTTATCCTTCCCCGTCTGCTGTATTAACAATATATTAACGTCCTACCTGCTCCTAAATCATAGAGTAGTTTCACACACACGTTATCTATCTATTTATATATCCCACACTCACCCTCTTATGCTGCCATACTTAAGTTATCCCTGCTTCCCTAACGTTAGTAAATTATCCTTCTCTGTCGCATCCCTCACCAGACCCTCAAAATCAATAGTTGAAAAGCTGCATTATTCTGATATGATGACGGTGGTGGAATGATCAATGAATGTACCGGTGTTATAGGTTGATCATTATAATAGGATCAATGTGTATTATAGTCTGGTGACTGTGGTCAGGCTTTTGTTTAATTGTATTTACTCTCTTTCCTCTCTCTTCCCAACTACCTTCATCACTGACCGTGTCAGCTTTTACCATGTTTTAAGAGACACTTTAGTGTGTCCTCTTTCCATTAAAGATAATAATCTTCTCACCGATCACTTTGGCTCTACTATTCTGCATGCGAACTGTGTTTTGTTTATGTTATGATTGTGTCTGGTTTTTGTATTGTTTACTATGGTTTCCAGTTAACCAATCATATATAAATATTCCTTCATCACACATATTTTTGACTATGTGCATGACAGAGACAAAAGGCAGGTTGCCTGCACATGTGTCTCCCCGAAAGCCAAAAGAGTGACAGAGAACCAAATTCAAGGGACGTTGAGGTTAACATGTTTGGACACACGCAGTTTAAGGTAGTTTCAGTGATAGGATGAAGGAGGATGAAGCTCCACACTTACCTGTGTGGAGCAGGTTTTCTATATAGCCGTTGTGATACGTTCGTCTTTGGTGTCGACGGAATGGAGAATTATTGAATTGGAAGGACAATTGTATAACTATTCGTAATTGTAATATTTAATATATGCCCACACTCCAAGTCTGTTTAAGATAATTAGGACATTTGGTGTCCATCCCCACCAGCCTCGACACTCTCTACATCGTGAAAACATATTATCAATATGTCAAATGTCAGGTCTGCAATATCCTCGTAGTATTGTTCATAATCATCCTTCTGGATAATATAAAGTGTTCTGGATAATATTTATAAACTTTCCCGCGTGCTTCTAACTTAACAGGAACGTTTACCACTACGGAATACGGACGTTCTCAGTGTAAGCTGTACTATTTAAGGTGTATAAGTAAGGTAACTTCTCTCTTGGCTTAGCCTCAGAAACATACCTTACAGGACATTACTGAACTGTGTTCCTTCCTTTCACCATCATCCAGTTATTGTCGACTATACTTTTGTAGATAAGTATACAAATTCTTGCTTCTTAAACTTTATTGAAAAGCAATTCGATGACACCAAGGCGCACATCCTGGTCGAGGCCTGCTTTCACCCCATCCTGCCAGTGCACGGGGACGGGGATCGGTGTGTGGTGGGCAGTTGGTCGGGCGTCTGGGTCCACCATGAGTCGCATCGGCGGACCAGACATCATAGGGAGTAGTTGATGCTCAGATATGTTGAAGGTGGTAGGCTTGTAGAACTCAAGTAGCCATTTCTCAAGTTTCTCTCGGTTCTCCTCCGTGGGTGGGAAAAGGAGGGAAGTGGAAGGGGTTGGTGGTGCTTGTCATCGAGGGCACATGCATGTGCGCATGATACAGGATTTAGGTGTGAGTGCCGGTGTATAGGCAGAGGATTCAACCCAGGTGCTGCGTGGCTCGTGTGCCTCTCCAATTGTGGGGAATGTTTTGGGTATCACACCAAGCGCAACACAAGCTTGTTTGGATAAGAATAGTCTGATGGAGGAGTCAGTGAAGTACACTATTTGACGAGTGCTAAGTGTCTCTCCAGAGGGGGAGGTTCCAGAGATTCGTAGAACAAAGGCACCGGCAATGCCAATGCCATGGTTGTTAGCTGCAGTCATTTTCATTGTGACGGGGATTAATTGATGCCTCCTCAGGCCCAGCTTAAGTAAAAGTTTGGTGCCAGCTAGGCATGACTGACATCCAGTGTCGGCCATAGCGAGGTAACGAACTTTGCGGGAGGGGCTGCTGAACGAGGTGAGGAAGCCAAGGGTTCGGGCATCAGACGGGACGGCTTGGATGGAGACATCAACGAATGGCTGTGGGTCGGACGCTCGTTTCTCCCAGTTGTTGCAAAACTCATTGTAGACGTAGTGCTCGAGCGAGATGGTATGGAGACCAGATGTTGGGACGTCACCAATGGAGCATAGGGTTTCGAAGATGGCAGTGGCATCATCCTGCAGCTGTGGTCCGGTTGGCTGGGTGAGCCTACGCTCATGGAGTGACTGGCGACACATGCTCTCGTGATGGTGTAAGTTGCCGCATTTGGCGCATGTGTGGTTGTATGCTATGCATGTCCTCATGCGCTCCTGTCAACTCCGTCCGTGGCATGGCCTGCCGCAGTGACCACAAAGTGAGGCTGAGGGTCTGGCATCGCCCGACTTGGTTTGCAGCAGTTCCTTTCCTTGGCGCCTGTAGGAGCTGGTAGCAGCCGCGGTTACAATGGTGCCTCCCTCAAGGAGTCAACCGACTGATCGTTTGCCGCTCTCCTTTGCTTCAACATACTTGAGTGCGTCCTCCAGTGACATATCTTGCCTCGATTCACCGAGGATACCTAGTCAAATCTCCTCATCCTCGAGTCCCCGGATGAGAGCATCCCTGATCATGACGTGACTGTAATCGACCTGGGTTTCACATTGGCACTCAATCTTGAAACTGCACACTCCCACCTGACCTCGGAGGTGGGCGGAAAAGGCCCGCACTGGCTCGTCTCGGTCCTGGCGCATTTGCTGCAGCTGCACCCGTGCGATCATGATGTTCTCCTGACTCACGGCGAGAGTCTTAATGTTGCCGAGGATGGTTGCTCATCACTGGAGGCGAGGGTGCCGAAGGTCCGTGCGAGGTCTTTCCTAAGTGCCTCATCACAACACTCAAGTAGCTGGAAAACTATGTCCGAGCCTGTGAGATGTGTGGCGGCCTTGTAGTCAGACCATCTTTGCTCGAAGTACACCCATTCTTCACTTGTGCCTGCTGTTGCTATCACGGGCAGCTTCACCTTCTCCACCCTGGCTGCACCCGAGGTAGACGTTGGCCTGGAGGCCTGGTCGACTGGGTGGGTAGTCCTCTCATGCAAGTCAATCAAGCGAAGCAAAACCTCAGGAGGTGCAGCGGCAGGCCATGATGTCGTGCAATCTGGTGCTGGGCAGGAAATGGTGCTCATGGTGACTCCCTGAAGGCAATCCTCTATACTGCCATCATAGATAAGTATACAACTTCTTGCTTCTTAAACTTTATTGAAAAGCAATGATGGCAGTATCTGAAAAAAAGAGAATACAAAGTTACATTGTGTACAGATGTAGACTATAAGATTACATTGTATACAGAAGGCAATGTTTGTGTGATAAATGATATTCCTATATTTTAAATATATTTTAACTATTATTAACAGTACTATTATTTACATAATATGCAATGTGACACGGAATACCGGTACACTGATACAAGTACAGATGCATTGTATTTAACTAGGACACTAGCCTTGTGTTAAGATCAATACACTGATAAAAGTACAGATGCATTGTATTTAACTAGGACACTAGCCTTGTGTTAAGATCAATACACTGATAATAGTACAGATGCATTGTATTTAACTAGGACACGCCTTGTGTTAGGAAGTAATTTATATTACTATTATAACATAACATTTACTCCGCTTCTCTCACCCTTGCTTCACTTTACATGTTATGTTATCCAACCTTCAGCTTTACTCTTTCCTCTTCTCTTGTGTTCTATTCCTGCTCTTACAAGTTCTGGTATATATTGTAGTTGTTTCTTAACCAGATTTATTATCTTAGGCAGTATTATAATATACTTTCTTAGCTGGTTTGAAATAGATACTTACTTTAACACAAACAATGGAAACTTGACCTCACCAGTTTTGGAACTTACACAACGGATTATGTACATTCTATGTAAGTCTGCAATTTCATAATTAAAAAAACAAAGATTGATTTTCAAATCTTATTAAGCAAAGAAGAGAGAATGCAAACATAAGTAAATGCTTGCAAGTAATGCATATATGGGTATTTGATATAGAGTAAAGTGTTATAGTTATCTAGCTGGTCAGATGATTGTTGAAACACTACTTAAATAATCCAAACTAATGTATCAGTTGTTGTAAGTGTAGGGATCCTACAGGAGAAGAGGCAAGGGTCATGAAAAGGGAAATGGAAATCAAAGTCATAATCATGCTATTGATCCTTATTTAAGATATGCTTTGATACCTGTTGACATCTTGAATGAGGAAAATGGAAGTATACAGTATATGTTCGCCCCCCAAAAAAATAAATAAATAAATAAATAAATAAATACATACATAAACATATTATTTGATAACAAATATATAATCAAACAGATGCGCAGTTGTACACACCTTCACAATAAAGTAATACCAAAATATAATATAATATATTAGATATAACGAATTCCGTATTAACTTTCCATTATAATTTTACAATATTCCAATATAACGGATACAGGATGCCCGTGTGTAGGTCCCCAGACCAGACAATTTACGACGGTACACAACCTGTTGGTGTTGTGAGTTAAGGTGCCAACATAGTATAGTAAGAGGCTGGGAGACAACCTGTAATATATGGAGGAGGTAATGGTTGATAATTATGTGTAAAGAAAAACTAAGGGTATTTATTAGACAAATTAGGTAAAGTTATGCCACAGTAAAATAAACCACTGAGTATTTAATGTAAAGTGTTAGTGTTTGTGAGGCTTCTACAATACAATGTCATAATATTATATCCTTATCACACGTTCCATTGTCTGGCCTATTTTATACTACCTACGTGGTTTGTATGTTGTTAAATTGTTCGATTTTGATTCGGTTATTCATGCAGAGTATCATGTATATTGTATTTACGTTTTAATTAATGTTTAATTTTTGTATTTCCTACTAGTATACAAAAAAGCATACACTGTAAATCTATAAATGGCAACACTTATGTTTTTCATTGACGAAAACATTCTGCTCATGAATTATCCACGTGAACTGTGGATTATGTGTGGCTTGGTGGTTAATGAGTGTGTCTGTACACCACTTGGTCCAGGGTTCAACTCCAGACCGGTACACGGGTATCATTACCTGCTACTTTACACCCCCCCCCCCCCCCTGTCTCTCTCTCTCTCTCTCTCTCTCTCTCTCTCTCTCTCTCTCTCTCTCTCTCTCTCTCTCTCTCTCATTTGCATATTAATCACTTTTATCCCCTTTCCCTTTCAAACATTTTATTCCAACAGTTTTCCCTGCCGTCACTTTAAGATCCTCCTCACCTTCTCAGCCCGACTCTTTGGTGTATATTGTTCAGGCATTTGATGTTTTAAAATAACATTACTTACGATTCTTCTTTCTTCATTAATTTAATGTGCATTTGTTTTCCTCTGTTCTTGCCTTTCTCCCCTAGTTCCTATTTGCCAACAGTTGTCCTTCTTTATGTTTGCCTTCCTTCTCGTCTTTGCATCTCAGTTTGTTTTTTTCATTTGTAGGGTGAATCTATACGTACGACTGGATGGGGAAATGCAGGGATAAATGGATTGTTTTAGATAATCATCTAGGAGTGGTTAGCAAGGATGCAGGTGGGGAAATGGAGGTAAGACGGAGAGTATGTGAGGGAAGGAAAGTTTTCGGAACAATGGGAAGTGTATAATGTAAAAAGTGAGAAATATCGGAATGAAAGCTAAAAGTGCAATGTACCAAGGGATAGTTTTACCAACAGTAAGACATGAGGTCTAAATATAGAAGCAAAAACAAAATGGTTGGATGCGATGAAAATAAGCTGTTTGAGGAGTGTGTATGGAGTGACTATAGAGATGAAAAGGTATGTGCAGCAGAGTTTGACAACAGGAACCCCTATCGACCAGAGTGGAAGGGTGCTATGCTGATATGGACATCTTGAACGAATGGGAGATGAATACCTTACAAAGAGAGTTTATGAGTCAGAAACAAGGGGACATAACATGAGAGGAAGACCTCGGGGGAGATGGACACATTGTGTGAAAAAAGCGTTGCAAGATAGAAAGATAACTGAAGAACTGGCAAGAGAAGTGGTGATGAATAGGAATGGTCTTAACCCCTTAATTACCGGTGATGTCTTTTAAATTTTATCCTTGCTATATTTAGACTATTTTGTGCAGTTTAATAAGGATCTGTGGTAGTAGAAAGGGTTAAAGGAGATAGTTGGAAGCCTGTTAATTGTTAGAGGCCCTTTTTAAACTGAATGAAATCGTCTAATAGTAGCCAGAATAAAGTTAAGAAAACGTCAACGGTACAGAAGGGGTTAAGGAGTGGGGGTCAGGTGTCAGTTGGACTAGATAATAGTCCGTCAGGCACCTGGCCCGGGGAGCCGGTGTGTATATGAAGGGCCATGCCTGGAAGTAATGTGGGCAGGCAATGTGGTGCACTCAGCTGCGTGTCTGCCTGCTCAGACCGGATCTCTTCAGTACATGGAGTATGTAGATGGTGACCCCATAATATAGAGCCTGAACCTTTCATCCATCATTGTATATTATTGACAAGTCTGTAGAGTTAATCTGTCCATATACTAAGGAGCATGTAGGATATTCTGTATACACAACACCACAGTAATAATTATAGTCACCGGAACTACAATAGTATTAGTCAATATGACAGTATATATCATGTAAGCTGGTTACAGACTAAATAAACAACAAAAAGGTATCTACGGTGATAATCCTTAAATACTCCTCACTATGAATAAAACCACACCAAGTCATAATAAGCCACCGAGATAAGACACATTGTCATCGTCCCCTCGCTGATAGGCCGACTCTGTAGTAAACATATCAAGGCTGGTCATGAAAATGGTTTGTTAACAATTGTTCTATTATATTATGATGACTTGCAGCGGATAGCAAACTCCAATACATTTCGCTGCTCAATGTTCAATAATGTTTGTATCACTATCTTAATATTCAGACTAAGATAACACTCATTGTAAGACTCTGGAGAAAGTATGTGACTATCCTGCCGTTCCCCTCCAACATTTCTCCTCAGCTCCCTCCCTTGTCTCCCACACGTACATAGCTCCTGCCAAGACAAATAGTCGAATCAGTTTATATCGTTGTGGACCCAGAGAGAGGGAGAGAGGGAGAGAGATATACGGTACTGGGAGCAGACAGGGATGGCAGAGGAACAACATTTGCATAAAAATTAGCTTAAGATAGGTTTACTACACATTTGAAAGCTGCTTGTAGTATAACAAATGCAATATCCATTCATTAATCAATTATGTACTGCATATCCTTCACTCCTGATTGCACGGTTGATCAACTGCTTTCATCCATAAGTTATGTGACCTTAAATGATCCCATCCCGCCCCTAACATATAAGTAGGAACTATTTTAAAGAAAAAAAACTCACATGACTACATTGCCGAAGTCAATACATGTCAGGTCCATGAAGCTAATTTGCCTTACATCAATTTAAAAAATTAAGCGTTGGTTTAAGATATGGTAAATAGCAACGGTAGACCGTAATTTTGTAATAATATTTAGTAATAACACTATTAAGTGTGTAAGGGAACATTGGAAAGGGAACTACTGCCCTGGAACTAATGTCCGTGGCAGGATTAGGAAGTTAGTAGGGGACAGATGGGTTAGTAACTGAGGGGAGGATAAAATAAGGTTATTCATTTACAAACGCAGTCAGTTGCGGGTTTGATGCAAGATATTAGTCTAGGCGAAGTTTAAATGAATCAACGGTGCTGCAGTCTATGACATCTCGGGGAAGCCCATTCCATAAGTTGACAACTCGATTGAAGAAGAAATTCTTAGCTTCGTGTGAGTTAAAAGATTTACCAATAATTTTGCAACCGTTTCCCCACGTGTAATTAGATTGGTCGATAGTGAAGTACTTACTACAGTTCATATTGTCGATGCCTTTGATGATTTTGAACACTTGCATTTATTTACATTCTTAAGCTGAGTGCCATTCATCAAATAGTTTGCTTTCTCATTTTGGTATCCGATATGTAGTACTTTACATTTATCCGCATTGAAACTCAATTTGACAAATTTGGGCCCAACATGACAACTTATCTAGATTGTGTTGCATATCGTCAACTTGTTCTTTTGAGAGTACGCTATTTGCAATTTTTGTATCGTCAGCAAATTTTGAGATTGTACAGGTGAGACCCTCATCTATGTCGTTGATGTAAATTAGAAAGAGAATTGGTCCTAGTACCGATCCCTGGGGTACCCCGCTACTTACATTGGTCCATTTAGATGCCTTACCGTTTATGACTACTCTTTGCTTTCTGTCGCTGAGCCAATTTTCTATCCATTTCAACACACCATCTTGTGTTCCATGCGCTTTTAGTTTTAGCAGTAAACGTTTGTGGGGAAATTTGTCAAAGGGCTTTTGAAAATCAAGGTATATAAATATCTACAGCTTTACTCTCATCGTAGAGGTTGAGGATATCGTGGAAGAAATCTAAGAGCTTTGTTAAACAGGAACGTTTTTTACGAAAGCCGTGTTGAGTATCTTTAAACCCTGGACAGGTTTCGCGTTCTAACGCGTACGGTAAAGGAAACGATGGTCGAAAGTGGCACGCCGCACTAAAATATTCGCCAAAAATCAGGTAATTGAGATAGATTTTTTGTCTACATTTGAACATGTAATATAAGGAATGTTTAATCTAATGTGAAGTGGAATTGAAAATCAGAGTGATTTTTATATTTTTAATGATTATTCTAGAAAAATAACTTAAGAAAATGACTAAGTTTACTAAAAAATAAAAAATAAATACTTAAAGTTCCCTGAGGATAGTGAAACTCTGGTGACTAGTAGGGGGATGGTGTGGACCTCATCAGCTGCAGTCTTGTCGACCTGGGTCCCATAGGGCGCGATCTGTGCAAAGAATAAAAAGGGTTAATTTCGAAAACTCAAAAAAATTATCAATGGTTTACAAAAAATCATTAGGGTGCCTAAATATTGATGGATTTAGCTAATATTTTGTCAGAATAGTGCCAAATAACACTGGAACACAGGGAAACCCTAAATATTGAGATCAGAACTAGTAAATAGCAATGACATAGCATTGTGTACACCTAACTCCGAGACGTCAGACTAGTTTTCGGCAAAAATTTGAGAGAAAACAATTCATAACTAAACAAATTGTTTATGAATCTGCCTATAAATCACCATGGATATTCCTAAATAACCTGTGAACAATATCAGAATGAATAATGGGGGTTTGGAGTAGTTATACACACACAGTAGTGAAAGGGTTAACCTTATCTCCCAGCACCGCTCCGGCCGCAACCCTCTGAAAGTAGACAACACTTTCCACAATGTATAGGATGATTATAAATGCATGGATTTTGATCACAACTCATGTGAATGATGAATACTGCTTGAATAATACATACTACACCCTAAAAATTAAATAGGCATAACATAAATGCCAAAAAAAAAAAAAAAAAATGTTACATTGCAAGGGAAAACTTGTTGAAGAAATGAGGTTGGCAATTATTAACCTTATTTACTTTATAATATTATAAACTTATAAAAACAATAACAATGTATAATAATAATGGAAAATCCCTTACCTTTATGTTGTGCAGTTCAAGCAGGTCTGCGACACATGGCTAAAGTGCCCCGCGGAGTGGCGTTTGGCGGCGGCAAGATATTTGGTGGGGGGTCGTCAACTTCTTCGTCAGTATCGTCGTCATCATTGGAGGGAACCCTTACCCTATGCCGAGGCAAGCCTGTCCTGGAATTTCTGGGGGTAGCGATGGGTAGAGACCCGGTCCTGGCGACAGTGACAGTGGGGGTAGCGATGGGTGGAGACATGGTCCTGGCGACAGTGACAGTGGGGGTAGCGATGGGTGGAGACCTGGTCCTGGCGACAGTGACTGGGGGTAGCGATGGGTGGAGACCTAGCGACAGTGACAGTGGGTGCAGAGGTGTTGTGGGCGGCCCTGGTGTTCCTTTCCTCCCTCCCACGGAAGGAGAAATCGCGTCTCAGTGTCGCTAAGGTGCTGGTCCTCCTCATGACACACGGGTTGGTGGCAATGCGAGGTTGTGTGCAAGGGCGAGGGGGTGGTCTCACGTTCGAGAGAGTCGTCATGTGGTGCGTGGCTTATCATGTCGTCTTGGATGTCATCCTCTTCCACATGATCTTCGAACACCTCATCATCGTCAGCACCGTCAGCATCACCATCCCAGTCCTCCAGCAGGATGCTTGAGATGGCCTCCGGGGATAAGCCCTTGCGAGCCATGGTAAAACCTGAAAAATAATGCATTATAAACAAGTAAAAATGTAAGTAAATGGGTAAGTAGTCCCTGGGGGTATCACAGGTAAGTACTTGGTAAATTTCAATCACCAAAAACATCCATAGCGAAACCAGAAAAAAAAATCGAAAAAAAAAAATAAAAAAAAAAAAAATTGTGGGGGCATAACAGGTAAGTACTTGGTAAATTTCAATCAGCAGGAACAGGTAAAATGGTAATAAAATGGGTAGCTTGTCCCTGGGCAACTGGGGACATGACAGGTAAGTCATTGGTACCAATCAATCAGCAGAAACCAAGTAAAATTATAAGGAAATGGGTAGGTAGTCACTGGGGGCACAACAGGTAAGTACTTTGTCAAATTCAATCACCAGGAACAGGTAAAATGGTAATAAAATGGGTAGCTTGTCCCTGGACAACTGGGGGCATGACAGGTAACTAATTGGTACCAATCAATCAGCAGAAACCAGGTAAAATTATAAGGAAATGGGTAGGTAGTCACTGAGGGCACAACTTGTAAGTACTTTGTCAAATTCAATCACCAGGAACAGGTAAAATGGTAATAAAATGGGTAGCTTGTCCCTGGGCAACTGGGGGCATGACAGGTAACTAATTGGTACCAATCAATCAGCAGAAACCAGGTAAAATTATAAGGAAATGGGTAGGTAGTCACTGGGGGCACAACAGTGTGACGCATGTCGAGTATGAGCATGCTGAACAGGTAAAATGGTAATAAAATGGGTAGCTTGTCCCTGGGCAACTGGGGGCATGACAGGTAACTAATTGGTACCAATCAATCAGCAGAAACCAGGTAAAATTAGAAGGAAATGGGTAGGTAGTCACTGGGGGCATAGCAAGTAAGTACTTTGTCAAATTCAATGAGGAAATACACCAATAGCGAAATCAGAAAAAAAACAAGAAAAAAACAAAACAAGAAAACAAAATTGTGGCGGCATATGGCAACTCAGATATCTGGCAACAGTCAGGACACAACGTCACACAATCTAGCCATCATGTGTAGAAGACTGAAAGTCCTAAGTCTAATACAAAGGCATGAAACATATGATTACTGTAACTTTCAACAAATATGGTACAAAAACTTACTGTGTTTACTGGGTCATATGTGGCACCGGAAAAGGGGTGAAAGGGTTGTGGTGGGAGGAGCGAGCGGCGCAGGTCTGTCTTTGGTCGGGTCCCAGCTCCTACTGATAGATGGCTTGCCTCACCAGGAAATTCAGCCTCCTATTGGCTCCCGCGGTCACGTGACATGCAAGCATAGACAAAGGCGGATTTTCGCGTTCCTTAAATGACCCCACGAATCCTGTCCAGGGGTATGTTATTTTCCTCTAAGTGATTTACAAGTCTGTCTCTTATGAGTGTTTCTAACATTTTACATACAACTGAGGTTAAGCTAATTGGACGATAGTTACTGGGTAGGGATTTGCTGCCTTTTTTGAATATCGGTGTTATGTTGGCTAGCTTCCACTGATCAGGCATATTTCTAGACTGCAAGGATTTACTAAATAGCAATGTCAATGGTTTGGAGAGCTCATCCTTAGCTTCCTTTAGGACTCTAGGTGAGATTTTATCAGGTCCAGGCGTTTTATTTACCTTGAGTTTATCTAAACAATTCAATACTTCTCTCTCTGTAACGGTGATATTGCTTAGAACATCTGAATTATCAATCTGAATCGGCGATGGTGTAGGGATATCACTGAGGTCTTCCGTTGTAAAAACTGATGCAAAGAAGGTATTGAGGGCATTACTCATTTGTACTTCGTCTTTGGTGTATTCTCCATTTTCATCGACTAATGGTCCAACAGTTGAAGTAACTACTTTTTTCTTTCTGATATAACTATAGAATTCTTTCGGGTTTGTTTTACTTTAATTCGCAACATGTAACTCCAGGGTCTTTTTACTTTGCTTAATTAACTTTTTGGCTTTGCGTCGTAGCTCTACAAATTTCACCCGTTCTTCGTCATTTTGTAAGGATTTTAATCTATCATTAGCAAACTTTTTAGCAAGCAGACAGTTTGAAATATCTTTATTCCACTATTTGGGCTTATTATTTAGGCCTGGACGCCGTATTTTCGATGGTATGCAGTCCTGCACTGCTTTTAGGTAAGTGGTTTCGAATAATTCCCAAGATGTATTTATGTCGTTATTGTTAATTGAAAAGCTACAGTCAGTTTCTTTAACACCTTACGAGCGGCCTATGCGGTTTATTTATATGTACCGCCCAGCGGGGTGTTTTTAGCCAAAATAGGGCTGTTTACGTGATCATTTTCATGCCTAAATAAGACCCAGAACGTAAAACAAGTAACTATCCCTGAAAGGGCATAAACAGAGCTTTCGACTGACACCATAACGATCCTTTTATGATGGCTAGTTTTCTTGCAAAAACCGTGCAACGCGAGTGCAAAAAGCATGTAATTAGGCAATTTCTCCATATAATTCCGTATATAGCGAGTGAGAGAGGGAGGGAGGAGGTGGGATTCATGTCAGTATGTTCGCCGCGGTGGTCGGGAGCAGTCATACGCTCGCTACTCTCCTGCCACCACTTGTCTCTCTCTCTCAGCAACATTACGTGCTGAAATTGCCACACAATATATGTCGAGCACCGCCACATAGTCCAGCTTTATTTAACTCGACTTATGTTGCGCGCCGCTAAAGAAGGGTTAAACATAGCTCTAAGTTTATGAAAGTTTGCTTTTTGAAATTAGGGACTTTTTCGATGCTACTATTTGGTTCGTTACTAGTAAACTTTAAAGTGAAAGTTATTGTACGATGGTCGCTGTTACTGAATTCATCACCAACATTCAAATTCCCTATTAATTCTTCTTTTGTTGCAAGTACAAGGTCAAGAACATTATTACCACGGGTCGACGATCAAACAAATTGATAGAGTGAACTCTCTTGCAAGTTCCCATACAACTCATGTCCGGAGTGTGAAGTAAGAGTATCGCCCCACTTGGTCACAGGTAAATTAAAGTCGCCAAAAAATACGGTATCTTGCGAGTTACTTACATCTGCAATTTGTCATAAATTTCTCGGTCAGTTTGCACTGATTGAGCTGGAGGTCTGTATATTAATGCAAGTATTATTTTTGTACCTTTATTATTCTTTATTAGCACAAAAGATGTGTCGACGTTCACAATTTGAGGTTTTGACAGAGGGTCGGGTTAAGACTTTCTTTCATATAAAATAAAACGCCACCTTCATTTTTATTTATTCGGCTTTTCTCAAACATTACATAACCGGGAAGTGAATACTCTGCTAAAAAGTCTCTATCTTCTGTATTGAGCCAAGATTCTGTTATACCAATCACATCATAATTTTCTGTAAACACTAGTTCCTCTAAATCTGAAAATTTATTGCGTATGCTACGATCGTTTGCATAGAAAACCTTTAAAGTTGTGGTTTTAGAACTCACAGAACGTTCTTTAACCCTTAACCAACGGCGCACGACATCTGTCGAGTTAAATAAATATTTGGACTATGTGGCGGTGCACCACATATGTCGAGTGCCATTTTCAGCACGTAATGTTGCTGAGAGAGAGAGCTGAGCGGTGGGATGAGCGTAGTAACATTATGACCGCTCCCCACGACCACCGAGGACGTACTGAACTGTATACCACCTTCCTCCCCCCTCTCTCACTCGCCACACAGGGAATTATGTACGGAAATTACCTTATTTTAGGTTTTTTGCACTCGTGTTGCACGATCGTTGTAAGAGAACCAGTGGTCGTACAAGGATGGTTCGGGTGTCATTGGAAAGCTCTGTTTACGCCCTTTCAGGGATAGATACTTGTTTTACGCTCTGGGTCTTGTTTATGCATGAAAATGAGCACGGAAACAACCCTATTTAGGGTAACAGTGTAAAATACCCTACCACCCGCTTGTGTGTTAATCAAATTTTTAATTCTGGTCAGATCTACATTTACATTCATGGCTGTCCTCGGTCCTCGGTCGTTATCCCTGGCGGTTTTGAATTTGGGTCGTGTTGGTGGAGCTTTATCCAAATTCGCGGTTCTTGACGGATTAGCATTTAATTCCTTCACAGGTTGCCGTCCTCGCTGTCTTCGGTCCTCCTTCCTGGTTGTCCTGTGCAGAGTTGATTTCTTCTCCGAAAATCCTTCACCGCATCGTTGAGAAGACGCCCAAAACGTGCTGCTCCCACCTGGTTCAGATGAACTCCATCGTCCGAAAACAAATAGTCATCATAGTAGAAATTGTCCCAGGTGTCGATGAATCCCACGTTTTCCTTCCTGCAGAGGTTTGCTAGACAACGATTTGTGCTGGTGGCTATGTTGTAAAATCGGCTCTCTACACCAAGCCGGGGGACGATTCCTGAGACGATGATCCTTGATGACTTCTCCTTAAACGACTTGATCAGCTGCTGGTACTTTAAAAGCAAATCTTCCGACCGGGTTCGCTGTACATCGTTGGATCCAACGTGGATGACGTACATTGTATTAGCAGGGGCCAGCTTAGATACATTGAGTCCATACTTTAATCAGCTACATCATGGCATGCTTAAGAATAGTTAACCCTTTCCTATTTATATTAAGGAGACAGAGAAATCCTACTTGGAGAAAGTATTCCATTCCATACCTAGTAACTTTTTGGTAATATTTAAACCCAGGCAAAATAATGTGAGCGTGGCAGCTGTCATCGGAAGTGCTCTTAATCATAATTATATATATCTATGTTGTTTTTCCCTCAAAGCCACTAATGTATGTGGGTTATTTTCCTCAACAGTCGGTCCATGATGGTGACAGTATTTGGAACAACATCAACACCATGTGTAAGTACTAAACTATCATTTTGTTTCATGAAGATTTTCAGGATTTTCATTTATCGTCCACTTAATTATAATCGATACCGTACGTGATGTGATAATATATAATATATTTTACGCCGCATTTACAACGTGATGAGCTCCCTATAACTGTTCTTATTTCTGTCGTAGAGCCAATTATCAACGTTTCACATTGGTTTTGGTGTGTGTGATGATATGCAGAATGAGTGCAGTTCAAAAGATACACAGATCATAACATAATAACCTGACGCTTCATTTACTACTGTCAGACTAACCACCGTATTAGTAATTGATAATATTGTCAGAGCATTACCCATGATTTACTGATATATTGTAAACCAACATATGAAGGGCTATAACGTAGGGCAAGCATGTGCTCATTATTGAGAAGATCCATAAATTGTTATGACAGTTCATAAAATACAAGACGAGTTGTATATCACTGAATATACTTTATATGGAAGTTGTAATTCAGATGGAGAATGTGCTTGAAAGTTTGTGCTCTCTTTTTTAGAATAGTCATACAAACGATAAGCACAATAGTAAACATAATGACCAATATAACAAGTAATATTTATAAATACTGTCTGATGAACAACGCAATCATGCAAATTAATATACATCTGTACTCCTTACATTGTATATTTAAATTGACAAGTATGTATAAATCTACGAGACTATTATTTTTATGGTACAGTACATTATCATATTTATCAGTGTACCCTTAAAGTATATTATACAGTAGGTTTATATTTATCTAACATACAACCTATTATTCTGTGTTTATATGTGTCTCTCTGCTATCTTCACTAATATCCACCATTACCACTGTGTTACTTTCAATGTTTACCTTCGTAACTCGAAATATATTGTACATGGCTATTACATCATTTGAGTCTATACCTATAATGCTACTCTCTCTCTCTCTCTTTTTCAAACTCCCTCTATCTATCTATTTATCTATCAACGGTGTAAAGGATATATCTTTGCAAGTGCCAACGATATAACTCAACACGCCTAGGCAGCTATCTATTCACTTAACCAAAATACTGACGACCTTATAGCCTACTACTATTGTCATGTCCTTGTCACTCAAGATACCACAACTACTTCAAGACTCAAAACGTGTTAGTAAAATACGTTAGTTAGTTGGATTCACGCACATGCATACATTTATAACCCTGATCATTAAGTTAGTGCAGAACCCTTGCATCTCATCATTTACACAGTTACCATTCAAGTATTTGACATTATGTTTTCCTAAGTAACAGTAAAGTTCTCACCCAACAATTGGCACCATGCAACTAGGCAATGTAGGCATTAATAGTCGCCCCGAGAAATAATAAAAAAAAATACTGGTCACAACAGCTCTTATTTAGTAATTTGTCTGATTTATTTATATATCAACAGTGAGGTTGAGCTAACCTCGATTAATAGCATTGCCAACCTTTTCATTCCTTTTCGTAAATGGGAGGCTAATATAACCTCGTTTTAATAAGATCATAGTCAGTACAATTATTTTGTCTAAATTGTTTGCGGAACCTAGAAGATCCAGTACAAAATAATTAGGTATTGTTGGTGTTTGAAGCGAGCCTTTGACACATGGGGTACACTGATACACGATGGTCGGCTTGGGTTCAGGTCCTGCACTCATCCTCCCACCTTCCATAGTTACCAGCAGGGTCCAGGTTAGGGCAGTGTAGTACTTAGTGCTCGCTCCTCATACACAGTAGTGCTCTCTGCCTTCCTCTGTAATGCTACTGGGAATACATGCACTGCGACCATGTACTCGGAGGGTACACGATGCTTCACTTATCACAATGTTCATAAAATACACTATTTTAGAAAAAAAATGCATATTACACAAATACTGAACTACACAATTATTTGATAATGGCCCTGTCACTCTTTCAACGACGGGGGAGGCACTCGCTACAGGCTGTTCTGCCTTTTACCTCCCTCACTTACATAGAACAAAAAATAACAATCCATTTACACTACCACGTCGTATTATGTCATATTCTAAGGCCATATTTTGTCTTGCTTTTAAAATGTCTTTGCCCTAGTGTGAGACGTCCGCAGTTGTTGGACAATCATGGCAGATGAAAAATGTACTGTGACGTTTACCAGAACGGTGACTCTTTGAATTTGTGTTTCATTAATGTTGTTTAATTCCATCATGTATTCGTCCACTCTCATTCTCATTTCTCTCATCATATCTTTCCTTGCAAACTCTCACTTTTCTTGTTAACCCACTTCTCCTCAATCTTCCCTCTCTTGCTCGTCGTCTTCCCCAGTGTTTCAGTATTACTGTCCTGGAGTCTCTCTCCCTGCCAGGCTGCCTCTTGTCCTCACTCTTTTAGGTCTGTTCCGGGTGACCGTAAAATCACCCACCTGGATAACGACCCACACTATAGTTTCCTGGACAGTCTGGAAAAGAAATATTTTTTGTTCTCTTCGAATTTGTTTGTCCTCTGAAAGCTTTCTTCTACCATGTAAATTCTTCGATATCCAGAAATATATGAAGGAGACACATATCGTCTTTGTGAATAATGTTGTGTGGTCACTAGACCTGGGATAATTAGATAATACATAATGATGTTAGCATATACAATGATTCGATGGTAAGTATGCTTTTACTCTATAATGACTGAGTTAATTAGGTAATTGAAAGTAAAGTCGAGGCCAATGATTTGTACTATAATTACAGATGAAATAAATGAACAATGAATTATTGTGTATATGGATAAATGTGCTTAATGAAGGTTAGGAAGTGTGTGGACTTAAGTAATATTGCCGCATGTATCCTTTGTTTTATGTGGCTAAGCCCTTTAATGATAATGTTTGTTTTTGCCATATGTGTATTGATAATAGTAGGTTATACTGTATATCAATAATGATTATACTGTATATATATTAGTTTAAATACATCTTAAAATATGCTTGTTAAATTGAAACTGCATTTTTCGGAAGCAATGCAGAACACACACCCACACACACACACACACACACACACACACACACACACACACACACACACACACACACACACACACACACACACACCTTTAGTTATGATACGCGGCCACATTTAACACACACTGACTAAATTGCACTAGTATATGAGTTGTGTTGGGTAGGACGAGGGTCGCCAGCTGACGGGTGACAGAGTAACATGGAAGCGATTCATTCATGCCCATCCCCATGAGGACTAAGGCGCCTGGTATTGCTAAGCAAAACTATCCATCCCTCGGTTGGATGTAGTACAGTATATGTACAGTGTTTACAACCTGATATTAAGATGTAGTGGATTGTCTCAAAAACACAAATGGTCTCACGTCTGCACCTCCATCGGGAGGGAGGCTCCGAGAAACTCCATTATTTTGGCCGGAATGTCCCACTTCCGGCCATAATATTGTGTTGTGCAAAATTGGCTGCCCGTCAGACGAACACCTAGAGTGAGCAGGGTGGAGGGATATGATTGTGATTTGCATTTTCTCGAATTCTGATGTTTGAGGCGGTGTCCGGAAGGAAATAAAGTGCCTAAAATTGAATAACATTACGTGCAAGAAATTCCAGCCAACATTTCAGCTTCAATTAACATTAATATTCGTGGATGTAATAGGCTAGGTATGTGTGTGTGTGTGTGTGTGTGTGTGACTTACAGTGCCCGTGTAGTTCTCTGCTGAGTAACCCAATCATCGTCTTTCCCCACACCGTTGTATGTGTGTGTTGGCATTTATCATATACACGCTTATTTAAATAACCTAATGGTTATATTGTGTTTAATCAGATCACATTCCTTATGACTGCTAAATGATAACCGAATGTATACAAAGACAAATAGGATGCAACAAAGCTATAGTCAGAACGAAAAAGCACAGAGGGAATCATTATTTTGATCAATTTGCCAATAAATATTTTCAAACAATACCGTATTTTGAACTAGGATTGCAATGTATATAATCCTGCATATCAAGTGTGTAGCTAGTAAATGCACTACAGTATATGCAGAACTGGTACTTCTCAAAGTAGAGTACATTACAACTTTCTTATTTAGTGCACATGCATCCATCCATTTAGGGGAGGTGTGGTGGAGTGGTCTTGCCACTGGCCTGGTAATCCAAAGGTCCCGGGTTCAAATCCCGATGTATCAATGGGAAGATATTATTGGGATGGAATTTGTGCTGTACCTAGTATCAGTGCATTACCACAAGCCCACCGAAACGTCAATAAAATACCCTCATTGTTCCCTGATTAAATAGCACTGTATGAATATTCCCATATTCAAAATATGCTATAGGGGTGCAATGCCTGGTGAGTTATCTGCTCAACAGGTGGCGTTGTGTGTGTGTAAGTGTGCGAGTCCGAGTGTAGGGGGTGAGACAGTGAAGCACGGGAGCGGGGTGGCTTCAGAGATGGGGTCGTTTCGGGCCATGAGTGAGCGCCGTGCCTCATGTGAAGGCAAGATGGCAGTTGCTCGTTGTGCTCTACGTGCTTCACATGTCTCACTCCCTAGACTGGAACAAGACCTCACAGGCTTCACTGTTCATTGTAAAGCGGTGAATGTTAAGGCTCTCAGCCTATGCCCGAGAGGAAGTAAGTTGGAATATAGAAAAAAAAAAAAAAAAAAAAAAAAAAAAAGGGTATCACTTTCAAAGGAATTAGACCGAAACCATGTGTAATTTACTGAACCTGTATATACAACCTACTATAATTTATGACGAAATGTGCTCCCTCACACTCTCACTATTTGTCTTGTAGGAAGTCTTTCATTTAGTGGACCAAACTCACCTGTCTCTCACACTACACTTCTAATTCATTTTAGCAACTGTTCTCCTACGTATTTATTGTGTCCATGTTTCTCTTCAAGATACATGCTCCTACCATCAGGTTGTCAATATTATTTAATCACGACAGTTCACCAGGAAAGTTAACAGGATATAGGTAGGTAGTATTTAGTGGTTAATTATATATTGTGATACCGTATAAGAAGTTGTAATAATGAACGGGACTATCTTATAGTTGTGTGAGGGCCATTGCCTAGTCCACTCAGCACTGCGCTAGCACGTCTTGCTTTTGTTTTAGGGTCGCCAGGAGAGAGTCAGATACTTGCGATCTGAGTCTCTCAAGAGAGCACCCTTTCAATTAGAGTAATTTGGCGCACAGACCTGGGAACGTCCCTAGGCTAGAGCAGGTGGCTCAACCTGGGTATCCGAAGCCTATATCCTTCCGGCTAGACCTCTGCCACCTGGCAGATTAACAGCTAGGGGTTTATTATCTCTGTATGCTTGTTATTGTGCCACAGTTTACCGTTTTTGTGAGCATTGTGAGTCAGGGTGTGGCTTAGAGACTCTGTCCGAGCAGGCTTGCCTGACTAAGAGTGAGAAGCTACACCTGTATGTGGTTATGTTGCGAGTTGCTGCCTTTATTTAATTATACCTATGCCATTATACACTGTAGGTCCTATCACTAGTATTTATTCCTGCTTATTAGTTAAGAGTTCTCTAAATCCGTAACGTACTTTCTTTGCTAAGCATCAGATCCTACAGTAGCCGCATGCAGTTTAGAGACCCGCATCTTGTCTACTTGTACGATGTTTTGAGGACTGTTTGCTTTCACCTTCTTTCACGCAGGGGTGATTAGTTGTATTAATTAACGTAACAACGTTAAATGTACTTTCTTCTAGTTTGTTATTAAATTGTTTCTGCAGTTTAATTCCGTTATCTATCTTTTCCTTGAAGCATTAAGTCAACTTAATTGTGTGATCTTTTATATAGCCTGCTTGACTATCAGCAGTCTATAGTGCGTGCACCCTGTAACCGAGTCATATGATACCTCGTTGTCCAGGCAGGACTCTTGACGGTTTAGGGTGGTTTGTTGCCTGGGTTTATAGATAAGGGTTGGATCTAGCGTTTTCCGTTGTTGCTTGTTGCCGCATACCTAGTCCAATAGAAAGAGCCCAGTGTTTATATATCCCAGGACGTAACAAAAGGACTGAACCATTTCAGGTAACCGGGCTAGACTACACCGGAGCGATTCAACTTAGAGAATCGCCCGGTAATATCATAAAGGTATATGCCGTTCTATTCACATGTGCGGTAACCAGAGCGATTCATATTGAATTAATTGATGACCTATCCAGTGAGGGGTTTTTGCATACTCTAAGACGCTTTGCAGGCCGCAATGGTTTCCCTCAAATTCTTATGAGCGATAATGCGACTTGTTTTGTCAGGGCCTCTAAATATCTCCAGAGTTTAATGGATGACCCGCAAGTTGTGGCTACCCTCACTGGAAAGTGTTGTCAGTGGAAATTTATACCAGCACGTGCACCATGGTTCGGGGCGATTTGGGAGAGAACATTCGGTATTGTCAAATCTGCAATGAAGAAGGTATTAGGAAGGGCACTGGTGACCAGAAGGTAGTTGCAAACCATCTTTATAGAGATTGAGATGTCAGTCAACGATAGGCCCTTGACCTATACGTCGGCAGATGTTGATGACCTCTTACCCATTTCGCCTTCTATGCTAACACGTGGACGAACCCTTAAAATACCTTTCCTAGATCGTCAGTGACTGACGAAGATCTACAAGACCCTACGTTCGGCGATGCTTACACCACCCGTCGTCGCTTCCAGTATGTGAACAAGATGTCGGACGATCTATGGAAAAGGTGGACCCAAGAATATTTGCTGTCTCTTCGCGAGCATCACTCCAATATGATGAAAGGGACGAATTAACGATGGCCTCGTATTGGGGATATCGTCCTGATTCATGATGAGCGTCCTAGGTTATTTTGGAAGCTTGGGAGGATTGTCGATTTGTTCCAAGGGCATTGATGGTCTTATAAGGGTTGCTAGATTATGAACTTCGACTGGGGTTACTACTCGCCCAGTCGTAAGGTTATATCCCTTGGAGCAGGATGTAGAACTGCCGGATGATACTGGCGTCTCTACTGATACCCCTCCGCGGGAAAGTGCTGGTGA
>JBAKBP010007661.1:72500-97690 GCA_037953745.1 Lithodes maja
ATTTATAGGTCTTGTCGTAAGAGAGAGCGGCCATGTTTTCCTTTGGACGCAATTTTGGTGTCATAATATAGCCACCAAGCAACATGAAGATAATAGTTTTTTTATAATTTATATATTATCCCCGAAAACCAAACTATTTATCTTGTACCAGTAACTAGATATTGTGTAACTGATTACAGGGTTCACGCTGACTAACTTATACCTATTATCATACACAAATGAATGAGAACAACGACATACAAACTAGTTATAACATTGCCTTTTGTTGTTTCCGCTATGTTACTTTATTATATATCTCGATTGTGATATTGGCTGGACCTCTAACCTCCCACCCAGACTGATACTTCCAATATGATGGTTACAACACTGGACTGTGATATTAGCTGGGCCTGTGAGTCAGTTGTCTCCTACACTGGTCAATATAATTATGATAGTTGACAGTGGCACAGGTTGTTGTAATATCACCTTGGAACAAGACATTGTTATTGTTACTACCCAAAGTTCACCAATAACACCACCGGTCTGCTGGACACGCTTTTATATCAACAATCAGAGACGGTTAGCAATGGTTAGTACTGGTAACAAATTGTACTGTTTCCAGTATTTGGTAATATACAGGGTGGCGCAGACTTCAGTTACCCACCTAGCAGCCATTGGCAACGCTGCCTCTTGAAATGTTTGTATAGCTATGCGGTAGCTTAGTGACCCACATAATGGATATCATATTACAACAATGCTTATATCAACACATATAGCTTCTTCCTTTCCAAAGTCGGAAGTAGATGTTTTGATATTGCGTATTTTGAATGAAGTTTTCTAATTCCACATTAGCTAGTTTATATTTAGCATTTGTATGCATCTTCCCTATCTTTAATACCTTGCATTTGTCAATGTTAAACTTCATCTGCCAATTTACTGACCATTCGTGTAAGGTATCTAGATCCCTTTGGAGGCACTCTATATCTCTATCTGAATCAATTGTTCTCCCCATTTTGGTATCGTCTGCAAATTTACTTATCCTACTAGTTATACCTAAATCTAGGTCATTTATGTATATAACAAACAACAGAGGACCTAATACAGATCCCTGGGGGACACCACTTTTGACTGCTCCCCATTCTGACTTCGTACCATTTATGCTGACTCTCTGCTTCCTACCAATTAGCCATGACCTAATCCATCCCAACAACGCCCCACCTATTCCATGCGCCTCAACCTTTCTCATCAATCTCTCATGGGGGACTCTGTCGAAAGCTTTACTGAAATCTAAATATATTATATCATATGACTTGTCATTATCTACTGCTTCATGTACCTCTGAGAAAAAAACTAAGCAAATTAGTAAGGCAAGAACGTCCCTGAGTGAATCCATGCTGAGAAGAATTTATTAAATTAAATGTATCTAAGTGGTTTCTAATTTTACTAGCAATAATTGACTCTAGTAGCTTTCCTATGATTGATGTAAGACTAATGGGACGGTAATTGGATGCTATTGATTTGTCACCTTTTTTGAAGATCGGAACTACGTTTGCAAGCTTCCAAGCTTCTGGAACTATACCTGTCTCCAATGACTTGTTAAATATAAATGTTAATGGGTAACTTAACTCATCCCTACATTCTTTTAATACTCTAGCATATACCTAATCAGGACCAGGCGATTTATGAGGTTTCAGTCTGTCAATTTCCTTAAGCACATCATTTCTACTTATAGTAACCGTACTTAACCTATTTTCTATACTATCGCTATATACCTTACGGACTTCTGGAAACTGTGCCAAATTTTCATTAGTGAAAACGGAAAGAAATTGACTATTTAATGTACTGCACATTTCTAAATCATTTTCTGTCATTTCTCCTATCGAAGTTTTAAGGGGACCAATTACATCTCTAACCTTGGATTTATATAGTTGGTAAAAAGCTTTAGGATTATTTTTTGAGTCATTGGCAACCTTGATTTCATAATTTCTTTTTTCTTTCCTAATATCCTTTTTTACCTGTCTTGATAGATTCTGATAGTAAGCAAGTAGGTGAATTTCGCCTTTCCTAATCTTTCTATATATTCCTCTCATTTGTCCTAGAAGATCTAATAGTCATATTAGTCATAATAATCCATTTGGGTTGGTTCTGTGTTGATCTAAATTTTCTTTTGGGGATGTATTTATTTTGTGCATTGAATACTGACTTGATAAAATTATCGTATGTATCTACCAAGGTTGACGTCTCTTCCTGACTTAAGATGACAGGTGCCTGAGAAGGGGTACACTCATTTGGACACCTGGATCGACTTAATTTTTTTACCATAGGGTCGGCTAATAGGGCTCTTCTTAACCCCCCATAATTGGCTTTTCTAAAGTCAGGTATTAATGTTGTATTCTCTCTGGTATTACCTTTCCATTGTATATTAAAATACACAGAATTGTGGTCACTATTTCCTAGGTGGTCCCCTATCTCTACATTATTTACCATATGTTCATTGTTACTGAAAACTAAATCGAGAATATTATTACCTCTAGTCGGCGTATCTATGAATTGAAATAAAAACTATCTTGTACTACCTCTATAAACTCCTCAGAATCAGGGTCTCCTATTTGATGCTGCCAATCTATATTCGGAAAATTAAAATCCCCCATAATGCACACATTGCTAAACCTTGATGCCATTTTAATTTCCTCCCATAATGACGTTCCGTCATTTCTACTCATATTTGGCGGTCTATACATAACTCCAATAACTATGGTCTCACTACCTTCGTTAACCTCTACCCAAACACTTTCATTATCGTTATTTAGTCTAATACCTGATTTAATACAGCTTTTTAATGTACTCCTGACAAACACTGCTATACCGCCACCCCTCTTACTATATCACTACCACCACACATACTGATCATATAGTACATCACTATCACCACACATACACCCATACTGATCATATAGTACATCACTATCACCACACATACACACATACTGATAATAATTATAGTACATCACTACCACCACACATACTGATCATATAGTACATCACTACCACCACACATACACTCATACTGATCATATAGTACATCACTACCACCACACATACTGATCATATAGTACATCACTACCACCACATATACACTCATACTGATCATATAGTACATCACTATCACCACACATACACACATACTGATCATAATTATAGTACATCACTACCACCACACATACACACTTACTGATCATATAGTACATCACTACCATCACACATACTGATCATATAGTACATCACTACCACCACACATACTGATCATATAGTAAATCACTACCACCACACATACACACTTACTGATCATATAGTACATCACTACCACCACACATACTGATCATGAACTTTCTGGTATACAACATACCTCCATACAATACCACTTTATTCAGCACAGCATATACCTGCCACCACTTACATAGATCACTAACAGAACAACAGTCAGTGCCGGACCCTTGTGATTTCACCACTTACGCAGCAAACATATAAGCATTTATTATTTTGTTCACATTTAGTTATAGTTAAGTTCTCACCCAACTATTGCCAGCATGTAACTATTTACCACAGTCAGTCATCCCCAGCACCACTTATCTCTACATAATTTGCGTGTAGTGTTCTGATTTACACATCTAGCGGATATGCCACTCTGACTGTATGTCAATGTAATCCATATATCTGGAATGGAAGGTTGGATAATCAACATTTATTGGTCATGTGGAACATCGCAGAAGAATTATAGTTCTCGTTGTGTGAAATATTGTTTATATGTGGAGGTAACGAGAATTAATTTGTCTCTGGGGCAAGTCCAATCCTTGGAAATGCATGTTTCTGGCAACACACACACACACACACACATCCAGTCTAAAGTGAGGTAAACAAAGTAAATGAAACAACGAAGTGGAGGAGGAAATGGTAGTGCGTGTGTTGGAATACATTACCGTACTTACCACAGGTTAACAACTTTGGCGGAGGATGCGGTATATAATGGAAACTATATTGGAGTTTTTATTTACTTTACTACCACATAAATGAATGATTTACTTTACTGAATGATGCCAGACGTGATCAGACTCGCTTGGTTCTTCACACTCATCTGTCATAAGCTATCATTACGTAGAATTGGTACATTATTACCCATACATACCATCCAACATTAGTGTACATTGAGGTCCCCTTCATGCATTCCCAGAACGGGTAACGTCTCTTTCAGGTTATTCTAGCTATAATATGGTGTTTTATGTAGCTTTGGAAGGATCTGTGGTAGTCAAAAAGTTAATGGAGGTAGTGTGTAGTCTGTATGTTCATATAGATCCTTCTAATACTGACTACGTTTATCTCCAGGTACTAAATAAATACGACAATGAATAATATGATAAAGCGGGGAAGAAATAGTTTGCCCAAGTATGTTATCAAGTCTTGAGAGAAATAATAAAATTTGAATCATATAAGAACCAAGGGTACAAAGATGACTGACCAATCACACACACACACACACACATACACACACACACACACACACATACACACACACACACACATATATATATATATATATATATATAGATAGATAGATAGATATATAGATCAGTAGGTGAGAATTAGGTCAGTAGTAAATTTTAAAAGCTTTAACACCTTATTGGCGGGCTAGGCGGTAAATAATATGTAGCCACCAGCGGGGTGTTTTTAGCCAAAATAGGGCTGTTTACGTGATCATTTTCATGCCTAAATAAGACCCAGAGCGTAAAACAAGTGTCTATCCCTGAAAGGGCATAAACAGAGCTTTCCAATGACACCACAACGATCCTTGTATGACCGCTAGTTTTCTTGCAACAACCACGCAACACGAGTGCAAAAAGCATGTAATTCGGTATTTTCCCCATACAATTCAGTATGTAGCGAGTGAGAGAGGGAGGGAGGAGGTGGGATTCGTGTCAGTAGGTTCTCCGCGGTGGTCTGGAGCAGTCATACGCTCGCTACTCTCCTGCCACCATTTGTCTCTCTCTCTCAGCAACATTACGTGCTGAAAATGCCACACGACCTATGTCGCGCGCCGCCAGATAGTCCAAATTTATTATACTCGACTTATGTTGTGGGCCGCTAGTTAAGGGTTAATGTTGAAGAACCAAGCACACAGCCTCCCGATCAGCGACATTTCATCCAAACTAATATTAGTGGTTGGTTGCCCTAGACCTCATATTGACTCCCCACGATAGCCTCAGGGTTGACTTGAAGGTAAACTGCAAATATTGGATTCACATCTTGCTTTCGGTAGGAAAATCAAAATAAGGTTTTGCATATCATTGTTTGCATGATCATAAACTCCATAAACCCGTTACATTTTATGTTTTATTAACATAAGACAGATTTTGAAGAATTGTGATATTTTATATTATGTTTAAGCTTCCATACTCAAGCATGGTACACAATTTGAATGCTCATGTCATAATTTATACGGTTGACATTTATCTCCATGATTGGACAACGCATTATCTTTACTACATACAGTATAAGGACATTTCTGAATAAACAATATCCACGACTTACTAACTCACACAGAAGTATGTGTAATTAATTCTATTGTACACCTAGACGTTCTCCCTCCCGATCATATTGGAATACCATTGTTTTACGTATGATACAATTCCATAGCCTGGAAAATTCTAGTCATGCGGTATTAGCCCCTTTTGTACCGATCGACGTCCTTTTATCTTTACTCTGGCTGTCATTAGACTATAGTATTCAGTTTAAAAAGGGCAAGCAATTCTCAGGCTTCGAACTATCTCACTTAACCATTTTTACTACCACAGATCCTTGTTATACTCCATAATATCGTCTAAATATAGCCAGAATATAATTAAGAAGACGTCGCTGGTACAGTTGAAGTTAATGTGATGACCAAACTATCAAACTGTGCTTAAGACTTGTTGCAGCTTTACTGGAATAATTAATTTAGTTTTTAATTGTATCTACATACTAATATATCTAATACTATTATATTAGGTATATTATTTGCTGTTGCCAGGTGATGCTATGTCTTCTAGGAAGGATATTTGTGAGTTAATGAAGTGAGCATTATTGAATTGAAGAATACCAGACTTGATGTTGTTTTACTTTTAATAATGTTATGCAGCTCTAACACTGATTTATTTTCTTATCATTTTGCGTTACAGGTAACTTCCGATTGAATAGCGTACCGTAGGGTTCCCCTAGTGCGCGCTAGCGAGCGAGCGCGCGCGTGTGTGTGTGTGTGTGTGTGTGAGAGAGAGAGAGAGAGGAGGGGGGGAGGGGTGGCTAAACTCTTGAATCCAGCACTCGTCTATTTTCTCATTCTCCTGATGGCCTCACATTTATTTGCCGGAGGGAAGGAAATGAAGGGACGGGGGGCGGGGAAAATAGTGTATGATGTTGGTTGATTAAAGAGGAGTTAATGCAGAGAGGAAGACTGGGATGTGTTGTGGTCGGACTTAGGTTATTGTGACCTAAAGTTTACTGTATTCAATAAAGTAGACGTGCCGTTTCGCCCAAAATCAAAACGGCATACCCAACTCTGCGATAGGTCACCATCAGCACTACTAGTCAATCATTACTATCATCATCACTACTACTATTACTACTAATACTACTCTCACCATCATCACTACTACTCTCATCATCACTACTACTCTCATCATCACTACAACTTTCACCATCATCACTACTACTTACCAACATCACTAATACTGTCACCATCATCTTACAATCATTATTACTACTGTCACCATCATCAATACTAGTATGACCATCATCACTACTACTAGTACTGTCACCATCATATCTACTACACACTCGCTACCGCCAACTAACCTGCCTACACCGTTGATTCATTTAAACTCCGCCTAGACAAATATCTCGCATCAAACCCGCGACTGACTGCGTTTGTAAATGAATAACTTTATTTTATCCCCCCCTCAGTTACTAACCCATCTGTCCCCTACTAACTTCCTAATCCTACCACGGACATTAGTTCCAGGGCAGTAGTTCCCTTTCCAATGTTCCCTTACCCACTCTAAACCACTGTTTGGACACTTGACCCTGAGTGTTTTGGAGGAAAAGCAGCCAAGAAGGGTCACTAGACCTGTTGTTGCTTGATTTCCTTTGTACTCCTTTGTATTACTGTTATCATCATCACTACTGTCATCATTATCACTAAATCTACAACCATCATCACTGCTATTATCACCATCAACAATATCCCCACTATTACTACCATCACTTCTAATGTCAACTAAACTAAACCTAACAAATGCGGGCGAGTTTTGTTTTCGCCTCTTGATCGATGGCGTTCTGTGTGAGTGTGCCCCTATGGGGCACACTCACACAGAACACCATCATCATTGCTTGGGAATAGGTACTGGGGGGGGGGGGGTCTGATGGCTTGGGGGGGGGGTCTGATGTCTTGGGGGGGGGGGGGGGTCTGGTGGCTTGGGGGGGGGGGGGGGCTGGTGGCTTGGGGGGGGGGGGATTTTTAGGCCCTAAGATCATAACTATTGCACAAATTCAAAACATATTTTTTAATTACCGTCGAATTCACGCACCGAAGGTTCGTGTGAAGTTTGGTGAAAAACCGTCAAACGGTCTAGGAGGAGTTCTCGGACACACAGACAGACGGACGGACAGACAGACAGACAGACATTTCGGTTAGCATGTACCACTGTACGGGGGGCGATACCACTCTGCTTACACAGAGTTGATAAACTGATAGTATGTTAATGGGAGTGTTGAGGTATAACATACAGGTATATATTATATAAAAAGGTAATCCTGTTGTATGTGTAGTAGTCAAAAGAATATTGTTTACACAAACTCCACACCTTCCACTTACTGTATATTAATATCATAAGGGGAATCTGAACATGCAGTGAGCAAAAACAATACTAGCAGCTTGATGGAGGTCTAGGGAGGAAACAAATACAATCATTAAATTTTACATAAATGAGCAAATCAAACGACCCATCTCCCCTTAATCTGTTTATCCAGGGAGGCCAGTATAGCGGGATTGTCATCACCACCTGTACCACCAACTCTCATCTGGTTGTTTCTGGAGTGTACTTTTATTATAACCTTGCCACCTAGGCCAATCCACCTTTATTATAATTGCCAATACTAGTGCCAAATAGCCTCAAAATGTTGCCAGAACCAAAATGTTGTGGATCAAAAGTTGGTATGAACATCGGTCGTGTAAATTCACCTGAAACACGAGTTATCTTTCAGGCAACTCTAACCTGACAACTTCTGAACCATTCCTTTATTACATAAATGTTGTCCCTCATTACAATAAGTCTAGTTGCCAATAACAATGGAAGATAATCTGAAAACATTGCCAAGCCCAGAATATTGGCGTGTGTCACCAGACATAGTGAAATGCTAGAAATTAAGAAATATAACAAAGCAATAACATGTCTGCATCTGGAAGCGCATATAACTGCATTTCAATTGACCTAATGCATATTGCTTATTTTCCCCTCTGCTCATCTCTATTGCGTAACTATACTCTATCCAACTCAACTTTGCCGCCGGCCTCTGCAGCAGATACGAGACCGCGCCTGTGATTGGCTGGCAATGACATCACGCCCTAGACATTAAAGTTTCCAGAATTTCCAGAGCTTGTATTATATGCACTTATCCTTGACTTTGTGGTTACAATTTAGCCAAGTTACTATACTAGAAAGTAGCATACAAACCCCTTTGTTATTTCGCATAAAACACACTGAGCATAATATTCAGAAACCGCCGAAAAGATGGAAATGCAGTGTATAAATATAAAACAAACCACCTCCTTGCAACACTGCACTGGCCCGGCGTCTTTTAAACTCGCAAATATTATCTTATTTGTGTCTGTATGTGCAGATATAACCATTATCTATTCATGTTTACCTTTCGTTGCCTTTGTGCTATTGTCCATAAGGTCGCAGAGTATGGTAAGCAAAACAATAACATATAAAATATAGCCTATGACGGAACATGAGGATATCACATTATCGTATGAATTAATTCAGCTTTTCTTTTATATTCCATATATATTAATTATTTTAGATAGGTTTAGGTCATTCTAATGGTGTGATAAGTGATATCCGAACCTTAAGAGCTATAAAATACCACAGGGAACACATCAAATCGTAAGATATAATACTGTAAACACAAGCAAGGTAAGAATTACCGTCACTGTCTACTTTAAATGTGTGCCAAGTCAAGCACGGCCTGTGATTCGCTAATACGCACGGGCCCGAGCCAGTCAGCCTTCCCTCTCTCTTACTTCCCCAGTTTATCAATTCTTTATTTCCTTGTTTTTACTTTACGATATATACGTTATTATTGTGTTTCACGTTATATTTAATAGCGCTTTAGAATCGGATAGCACTGTAATTTATTAAATAATCATTAACATTTCTTAAATGTATCTAATTTAATTAATAAATAAGGAATAATAAAGATAATTAATAAATTATCAGCTCTGCCTCTCCTATTGGCCAGATAGCCAATCACAGGCGCGGTCTCGTATCTGCTGTAGAGGCCGGCGGCAAAGTTGAGTTGGATAGAGTACCAGTATAGTGTTGCATTATGGCACGACTCCATACCGTATTGTATGTAGCAACACACGCCTGATGTGAACCGAAATTGCCGAAAAGACCCTCGTCTAAATCTGTCTTAAGCCCCGCCCACCATCATGTTGGCCGGCCTGTTTATCAGTGCGGAGGTCTCGACCCAGCCGCGGGACCGCAACAAATCCGCATTATTTACCTGATACGGGTATGTTCGTAATAATATAATACCAACAATACCTACTAAACATATTAATAGTCTCATAAGTAACTACGATTCAAGTGATTAATTAAAACTAAGAGGACTGGAAGTAATACAAGGTGTAGGATGAACGCGTTTGGGCAAGGACTCGGGAGCAGCCATGGACAGCAATGCACCTCAGAGTTCGGCTTACGGCACGGAAGTATGGATGTGTTAGTGTGTGACTGCGGGAAATATACCGGTAATCGTCTTCATATGCGTTTTATCGGCGTAATTCGGGTGTTTATAGTTGGTTAAAGTGTAAAGTGGGTGTCGGTATCGTTCCAGGAAGACTGTAACCCTAGGAAGAGTGCGTATTACGTAAGAGGTTTGGAGGATGACCATCAGCACCAGCATCTGATCAAGGTAGGTTCTGCCATCTTGGTATTGGATAATTGGATAATTGGTCGGACAAGGGCCTGTATTTAACCCCATCGTTGTTGGTGATAATACTATAATGTTGCTGTATTCCGAGCCAGATAATGTAGTGTAAGATGTTACTATATATATTATAAGGATTATAATGGTTTTAATGAATACTGGAATACTTAAGGAGTGCGTGTGGAGTTACATGGAGGGATAGACAGACTAATGAGGAAGTAAGAAGGAGGTGTGGTGTGGAGGTAGATGTGCTGGAAAGTGTGAAAAGGAACAACTTGAGATGGTTCGGCCATATGGAACGTATGGACAGCGAGAGAATGACTAAGAGGGTGTACGAGAGCGAGGTGGAGTTACAGAGGGAGAGGTAGACCGAATGAGAGGTGGAAGGATGGAGTGCGGAAGTACATGAACGAAGGCGGTGCTGGTTGGGGGGAGGGGCGTCGACTGACTGGGGACAGAGTGCATGGGGGCGGTTCGTTCGTGGCCACCCCTTCGGGGATCACGGCGTCAGGCAATAGATAGATAGATAGAATACTGGAACATTACAATACTTGTAGGTGTCATTATACAATTTAGCGTATCCCATTTACTACTGTAGATAGTTAATATAATTATTGCAATGTGGAGTACGGAAACATTATTATAGTATTCTTAGTTGCAATTATACTGTATAACCAGTGTATCTTATTTACTGGCTAGGAATATTGCAAAAAACACGGTAATTTGCCAGCTCTCACAGAACACTTGTTCGCATGTTTTCGTCCGATTTGATTGATTACTGGCTAGTAAGTTTTTGAGAGATGTCAACAAGTATCTGTGCCACATTTTAAGTAGCTTATCACCTGACTCGAACACAAGATCCGCGTGTGTGTGGTTGTCCATGGCCACCAACATTATGATAAGTACAATATGTGGAACTCACATAATCTATTTTTTATTAATTTCAGTACAACACCAAACACCTTCAATGAAATTAATGAAAGCATATAATTATGTGATCCACCAGGATGTTTTACTTCACCAAAGCATATAATTATGTGATCCACCAGGATGTTTTACTTCACCAAAGCATATAATTATGTGATCCACCAGGATGTTTTACTTCACCAAAGCATATAATTATGTGATCCACCAGGATGTTTTACTTCACCAAAGCATATAATTATGTGATCCACCAGGATGTTTTACTTCACCAAAGCATATAATTATGTGATCCACCAGGATGTTTTACTTCACCAAAGCATATAATTATGTGATCCACCAGGATGTTTTACTTCACCAAATGTATTCCCTCGCTTTTATACATGCACTTTGATTGGTATATTGTTCTTGTAAATATTTATCTTGCCTTCTCTCCCCTCTCCATTAACCCCTTCTGTACCGACGACGTCTTTTAAAGTTTAGTCTAGTTATATCAAACGATTATGTTCAGTTTTAGAAGGATCTGCGGTAGTAAATATGGTTGAGATACTTCGAAGCCTGGTAATTGCTGGAGGCCCTTTATAAACTTAATAAACTCGTCTAATAGCAGCTAGAATAAAGTGAGAAAGACGTTACCAGTACGCATATTTCCGAAGTCGAGACTAGTATATATCATAGGGGAAATTAGGACCAATCAGAGGCCGCAGTGGCAGTGACGTCACCCACAAGGGAAGGAGCCAGTCTGTCTGTCTCTCTCTCTCTCTCTCTGGGTGAGGAGCCTGCCTGCCTCTCGTTTGTTTATCTCTCTCTCTGGTAAATAGAAGAAGTAAGTCACTTAGTATAACAAGTTATCAATATTTATTCGCATAGTTTGTCTAGATTAAATAAGCATCCAGAGTACAATATGTTATTCGCATTAATTATGGTTTTACTTGAAAAGCAATGAGTAAACAATGAAAATGTTGTGATTCTGGCATCTTTCCTCCCAAGATTTGAGGAGGAGGGTGTTGCCAATTCTCCTTAGACAGGTAAATTGTTTCAAATAGTTCCTGTTTTATTTATCATTATCATTTAAATTTACATTCATGCACAACGTAAATAAACTATAAATGGTCACTTTTCACTCTCTCTCTCCGCATATGTAATGATCTAATTCCATAATATTATGTATGTAGGCCTACATCTAGGCAGAAACTATGCGAATAAATATTGATAACTTGTTATACTAGGTGACTTACTTCTTCTATTTACCAGAGAGAGAGATAAACAAACAAGAGGCAGGCAGGCTCCTCACCCAGAGAGAGAGAGAGAGAGAAAGAGAGAGACTGGCTCCTCCCCTTGTGGGTGACGTCACTGCCACTGCGGCCTCTGATTGGTCCTAATTTCCCCTATGATATATACTAGTCTCGACTTCGGAAATATGCGTAAATATATGTAATGATCTAATTCCATAATATTATGTATGTAGGCCTACAGATGTATGTCTGTATGTATGTATGTATGTATGTATGTATGTATGTATACACTCAGGCACATACCCCATAGCTTGGGGGTGGCTGAATCGAGACATAGACTAAGGGAATAAGTAAAGATCAATGATAGGAGAGAAAGTGATAGATTGATATGAAGGGAATAACAAAATTCACAATTATATCTCATCGTACATCTGGAATCACAGTCCAACCTTACAGGTGAGTGTAAGCTTTATGCCAAATGTATCACTTCATATCGTATGGTTTCTTTATGTTCAGCGCCTTTCACGATAAAAATCGTTAATATTAGAGAACAGGCTGATTGAACTCATTGTTTTTTGCTTAAAATCATTATTTGTTGTGTTCCCAGTGTCTTGATCAGGATTATTTGTAACATTGTGCTTTATTTAAAAATGACATATTATATTGGCTTAAAGTACCGAGGGCGGTACAATATTGTACCGCCCTGGATATAATGGGGTTAAGAGGTGTTCAAGTAGCCCTAACCAGTACTGTACTTATATAAATATTCATTAACATTGTCACATCATAACATATCGACTACAATAAAAGTAATATTTAGCAAAATATAGAAATAGCTGTCATACATAAGAATAAAAGAAAATGGGAGTCTACAGAAAGTCGATTGGCTCACACAAGGCAGATCCCCTTCACACCCAACCCTAATTATAAGGCCTAAGTAGCCTATAGGCCTAGGCCCAACTCACTAACACTATCGTATAATTATATAGCCTACTAATTAGCCTTTGGCTCTACCTTATGCACTTAAACCATTAACTATTTCATAACATTTGATGCTTAATATATTTTGTACTATCTGATAATGTTAATGTGTTAATGACATTTAAAATAAAGTAATGTATAGGCTATGTATATACTTTATATATAACCCTTTAGATATATGAGTGACTTAAGTTCCTTCTTGAAATTATCAGCACAGGTTAACTGCTTAAGTGTCACAGGAATCAATATAGTTCGCCAGTGAAATAATATTGTGCCTTCTAAAATTGTCAAGGATTTCTGTCCATGGTTGTGCAATACGCGTAATACGGTAGGCTACTCTTATTTACTCATAACCATAACATAGCACAATCATAATGTATCCTTAATGTAGTTAATATTTGAAATAACTTGTTATACTAGGTGACTTACTTCTTCTATTTACCAGAGAGAGAGAGAGAAACCAAAGAGAGGCAGGCAGGCACCTCACCCAGAGAGAGAGAGAGAGAGAGAGTGATAGACAGACTGGCTCCTCCCATTGTGGGTGACGTCACTGCCACTGCGGCCTCTGATTGGTCCTAATTTCCCCTATGATATATACTAGTCTCGACTTCGGAAATGTGCTACCGGTACACAAGGGGTTAACTATAGCCTAACAATTAGGCTAAAATGCTTGTTTTTTGTACGCCTATGTTAATTTTGATATGATTTGGTTTAAGTATGTTGGCTTTACAGGATCGTGTGTTGAGGTATGGGAGAGGTACAAGGAGAAAAGGAGAGAGGCAAAACGGAAAATTAGAGAAGCGAAAAAAGATGCAAACGAAAGGTGGGGTCAAAGGCTGAGTGAGAATTTTGAAGAACGAAAGAAGATGTTCTGGAAGGAGGTAAATAAAGTAAGGAAAGGAGGACAAAAGAGGGAAGAGTCAGTGAAAGATGAAAATGGAGAATTACTAGTGGAACCAGTTGAAGTGAGGAAAAGATATGCCGAGTATTTTGCATCTTTGTTAAATACAAGAGATGGAAGAGAAGCAGTGGTTGAAGCAGAGGTGGATGGAGATAGGTTACCCAGGCCACCCAGGTGGCAGGGAATGAATGAAAGGATTGAGGAAAATGAGGTGAAAGAAGCAGTGAAACAAATGAAAGCGGGAAAAGCAGAAGGTTTGGATGGTATTGCTGTGGAGTGTATAAAGAAGGGTGGAGATGTGATAATAGATTGGTTGGTGAGACTTTTCAATGTGTGCTTTGCTGTGTCATAGGTACCAATAGACTGGAAGAGTGCATGTATTGTGCCGTTGTACAAGGGGAAGGGAGATCGGCAGGAGTGTTCAAGTTATAGAGGTATTAGTTTATTGTCAGTGGTTGGAAAGCTGTATGGCAGGGTGTTGATAGAGAGGAAAATAAAGTGTGCAGAAGTTGCAATAGGAGAAGAACAGTGCGGTTTTAGGAGGGGAAGAGGGTGCGTGGATCAGATGTTTGCAGTAAGACAGTTATGCGAGAAGTATTTAGAGAAGCATAAGGAGATATTTTGGGCTTTTATGGACTTGGAAAAAGCGTATGATCGTGTGGACCATGAAACAATGTGGAAGGTGTTAAGGATTTATGAAATAGGAGGAAATTTGTTAGAAGCAGGAGTTTTAATGAAGGGAGCAGAGCATGTGTGAGAGTAGGAAATGGTGAGTTGAGTGAATGGTTTGAGGTAAAGGTAGGTTTGCGACAGGGTTGTGTAATGTCACCATGGCTGTTTAATATGTTTACGGATGGTGTGGTGAGGCAGGTGAAAAGGAGAACTATGGGAAGAGGATTGGGTTTAGTAGGAAAGAATGGTAGAGATTGGAAGTTGAATCAGTTGCTGTTCGCTGATGACACAGCATTGGTGGCGGATTCTGATGAGAAACTGCAGCGGGTAGTCAAAGAGTTTGGTGTGGTTTGTGGAAGGAGGAAACTGAAGGTGAACGTCAATAAAAGTAAAGTAATGGTGTGTAATAGGGGAGAGCATAGGGTGAATCTAGATGTGAGGCTGGATGGGGAAATATTGGAACAAGTAGAGTGTTTTAAATATGTAGGAGGAACGATAAGCAGGAGTGGAGGTATGGAAGTGGAGGTAAAACAGAGAGTGTGTGAAGGAAGGAAGGTTTTCGGAGCAATGGGAAGTATGTGGAAGACGAGAAATCTCGGAGTGAAAGTAAAAAGTGCACTGTATCAAGGAATTGTTGTGCCAACAGTGATGTATGGGGCTGAGACATGGACTCTGAAGAAAAAGGAGAAAAGAGGGCTGGATGTGATGGAGATGAGCTGCTTGAGGAGTATGTGTGGAGTTACTCGTAGAGACAGATTGAGGAATGAAGAGATACGTAGGAGAGTGGGGCAGCAGGAACATTTGTCAGCCAGAGTGGACAGAAGGGTGCTGAGCTGGTATGGTCATGTTGAACGAATGGGAGATGAAAGGCTTACAAAGAGAATATGTGAGTCAGGTGCAAGGGGAGATAGAAGGGCAGGAAGACCCCCATTGAGATGGAGAGACTGTGTAAGAAAAGCTTTGGATGATAGAGGAATGACTATAGATCAAGCACGGGAAGTGGTGGTGGACAGGAGTGAATGGAGAATGCTTGTGAATAGTTGAGTGAACACGTGGTCATTTGGAGTAAGGGGTCGGGCGCAAGCTGGACTAGATAATAGTCCATCAGGGGCCTGGACCGGGGAGACGATTAATATGAAGGGTGCGCCTGGAAGTGTGGTGGGAGGGCTTGTGGCTTTGGCTCCGCTGCATGTCTGCCTGCCGAGATCGGAAACTCTCCGGGGGCCGGGGGAGTGCTGGAGCGACCTTTGGTGACCCGGGTCTCTGGGTCTTCTCCTGGGTGACCTGGATGTGTGTGAGTTTGTGCTGTTTATCTGTGTTTATTTGTTGTTTTATGTTGTTTTTGTGTTTTCCCTGTTCTTGCTCTGTCTTATCACCAAATTGTGCAGGCAAATGTGGTCGACTATCCAATTATATTTGTGTATACTAAAAATCAAAGGTCAAGGTCATAGTATATGGTCATTATTTAATTTTTTTAAAGTTTGTATGTGAATTACATCATATTCATAACATTAGTTATTACTAACATTGGTGTTAAGCTAACCAATTTTTGGATAAGAATTCCAATATCGAAGGTCAGGGAACAAGGTCAAAGGTTAAAATAAGATTTGTGTTAGTATTTTATGCTACACTCTGTCTTGAGTCTGCTACCCCCAAAATGGGGATTGGGCCTGAGCATATATATAGATAGATAGATAGATAGATGTTGGCCTTCATTAGGTAAAGGTGGGTTTGGTCATATATGATTATGTTATTTGCTAAGTTGGGCTTATCTTAGTTAGGCAGGGTTCAATTTGGTTTGATCGTTTAATGGAAGCTGGTTTAGATTGATTAGACTAGGATAGGTTTGGCTTCGTTCAATTTGGATTGGGTATATGGTTAGGCTAGGTTAATGTACCGCAGATTGTAGTTTAGCCTATTATCTGAAACAGTATATTGACCATATATGCCAATGTTTTTTTTTTTAAAGGGATCTAGAATTATTTTTGTTTTGTCCAGTGTCTAGCTTCAGCTACAGTACCGGGTATTCTTCCTATTATGACCGAACTGTTATAAAAAACATTAAGTTGGTTTTCTAAGCAATAATTAATACATTGTGTCGTTCTCCCATTGAGAATACCTTTGTTTTACCCTTTCGCATTTCTTATAACTTATTGAACTCTGTGTTTTTATTTTTACCACCAACTAACTTGCTTATGCTTATTTAATTCGCCCATTTCCTCTCTCATGTCCTTAATTATAAAGTTTCTTTATAGTATTGTATTATTCGTTCTTAATTCCTTCTTCAATTTACCGTCGTTCTCTTTAACCATCGTCACCTTTTCAGCTCTCAGACTCTCACATTCCTTTCCTCTCTTGTTGTTTATCTAGTATAACTCCTCCAGGGCACCACTATGTACACTGTCACCGGGTTTAATGTCACTATTAGTCTGTTTACGACACTTACCTTTAATTATAATACTCCTGTATCATCCATTAAAGCCATCATTAATCACACATTATTTTTTCATACACTATGTTCGTAACTGTCATCCAATAAAGTTCCTTATAATTATGTCAGTCTTAAACTATACAATTAAGCACCCGTACTCCCCCGCTCTGCCTACTTCGTTGGTTTCAGGTTTAAACACGTGCGGGGGCTGAAGGAGGTGGCAGGAAGGGAGTGCAGACCGTCTGTCCACCCTTCCTGCCGCCCCCAACTAATTGTAGTGGGCACTATCATTTCTCATACTTTCTGTTTTTCGTTTTTCTCTTCTAACTCTGCCCCCTCCCTTGGGAGCACCGTGACTGCACATGTGGTAAACGACCATTCTCACTCCTTGGTTTCGTTGGAGGGTGTTGTGGGTCGGCAATCCCTTCACCCGTCGAACTGTGGTACCCGACGTGTTCGAGCGAGGGGAAGCTTTCATGCCAAACCCTGGCCCTTGTGCTGGGTCTGCGATCGACGGATCAAAGGTCCTTAAAGTACATTGAGTGGGTTGTATCTCTGAGAGAATTCCTAGGGCGGTAATCCCGTCAGATTTAGAGGAGCTAGTGTTTACAGAAAATTATGATGTGATTGGCATAACAGAATCTTGGCTCAATACAGAAGATAGAGACTGTTTAGCAGAGTATTCACTTCCCGGTTATGTAATGTTTGAGAAAAGCCGAATAAATCGAAATGGAGGTGGCGTTTTACTTTATATCAAAGAAAGTCTTAACCCTACCCTCTTGTCAAAACCTCAAATTGTGAATGTCGACACATCTTTTGTGCTAATAAAGAATAATAAAGGTACAAAAATAATACTTGCATTAATATACAGACCTCCAGCTCAATCAGTGCAAACTGACCGAGAAATTTACGAACAAATTGCAGATGTAAGTAACTCACAAGATACCGTAATTTTTGGCGACTTTAATTTACCTGTGACCAAGTGGGGCGATACTCTTACTTCACACTCCGGACATGACTTGTATACGAACTTGCAAGAGAGTTCGCTTTATCAATTTGTTCGAACGCCGACCCGTGGTAGTAACGTTCTTGACATTGTACTTGCAACAAAAGAAGAATTAATAGAGAATTTGGTGATGAATTCAGTAACAGCGACCATCGTACGATAACTTTCACTTTAAAGTTTACTAGTAACGAACCAAATAGTAGCATCGAAAAAGTCCCTAATTTCAAGAAAGCAAACTTCCATAAACTTAGAGCTATGTTTAAAGAAACTGACAGGAGCTTTTTAATTAACAATAACTACATAAATACATCTTGGGAGTTATTCGAAACCACTTACCTAAAAGCAGTGCAAGACTGCATACCATCGAAAATACGGCGTCCAGGCCATAATAACAAGCCCAAATGGTGGAATAAAGATATTTCAAACTGCCTGCTTGCTAAAAAAATTGCTAATGATAGATTACAATCCTCACAAAATGACGAAGAACGGGTGAAATTTGTAAAGCTACGACGCAAAGCCAAAAAGTTAATTAAGCAAAGTAAAAAGTCCTTACAGTTACATATTGCGAATCAAAGTAAAACAAACCCGAAAGAATTCTATAGTTATATCAGAAAGAAAAATGTAGTTACTTCAACTGTTGGACCGTTAGTTGATGAAAATGGAGAATACACCAAAGACGAAGTACAAATGAGTAATGCACTCAATACCTTCTTTGCATCAGTTTTTACAACAGAAGACCTCAGTGATATCCCTACACCATTGCCGATTCAGATTGATAATTCAGATGTTCTAAGCAATATCACCGTTACAGAGAGAGAAGTATTGAATTGTTTAGATAAACTCAAGGTAAATAAAACTCCTGGACCTGATACAATCTCGCCTAGAGTTCTAAAGGAAGTTAAGGATGAGCTCTCCAAACCATTGACATTACTATTCAATAAATCCTTGCAGTCTGGAACTATGCCTGATCAGTGGAAGCTAGCCAACGTAACATCGATATTCAAAAAAGGCAGCAAATCCCTACCCAGTAACTATCGTCCAATTAGCTTAACCTCAGTTGTATGTAAAATGCTAGAAAGGGTCATACTAGACAGACTCGTAAATCACTTAGAGGAAAATAACATACTTAAAGATACTCAACACAGCTTTCGTAAAAAACGTTCCTGTTTAACAAACCTCGTAGACTTCTTCCACGATATCCTCAACCTCTACGATGAGAGTAAAGCTGTAGATATTATATACCTTGATTTTCAAAAGGCCTTTGACAAAGTTCCCCACAAACGTTTACTGCTAAAACTAAAAGTGCATGGAATACAAGACGGTGTGTTGAAATGGATAGAAAATTGGCTCAGCGACAGAAAGCAAAGAGTAGTCATAAACGGTAAAGCATCTAAATGGACCAATGTAAGTAGCGGGGTACCCCAGGGATCGGTACTAGGACCAATTATCTTTCTAATTTACATCAACGACATAGATGAGGGTCTCACCTGTACAATCTCAAAATTTGCTGACGATACAAAAATTGCAAATAGCGTACTCTCAAAAGAACAAGTTGACGATATGCAACACAAACTAGATAAATTGTCATGTTGGGCCCAAATTTGGCAAATGAGTTTCAATACGATAAATGTAAAGTACTACATATCGGATACCTAAATGAGAAAGCAAACTATTCGATGAATGGCACTCAGCTTAAGAATGTAAACAGAGAAACCGATCTGGGAGTAATAATATCGAGTAACCTAAAACCGAGTCAACAATGTTCAGAAGTTGTTAAGAAGGCAAACAAAATAATTGGCTTTATAGGCAGGTCATTTGAACATAAATCCAAAGAAGTTATCCTAACCCTTTACAATTCCTTAGTCCGCCCTTTTCTGGAATACTGCGTTCAATCCTGGTGCCCTTATTACCAAAAAGATATAAACAAGCTAGAACGAGTTCAACGTAGAGTTACCAAAATGATACCTAGCCTAAAGAACAAACCATATGAAGAGCGTCTTAGATAATTAAATATATTTCCTTTAACCCAGCGCAGATTAAGAGGTGACTTAATTCAAGTGTTCAAAATCATCAAAGGCATCGACAATATGAACTGTAGTAAGTACTTCACTATCGACCAATCTATTTACACGCGGGGAAACGGTTGCAAAATTATTGGTAAATCTTTTAACTCACACGAATCTAAGAATTTCTTCTTCAATCGAGTTGTCAACTTGTGGAATGGGCTTCCCCGAAACGTTATAGACTGCATCACCGTTGATTCATTTAAACTCCGCCTAGACAAATATCTCGCATCAAACCCGCGACTGACTGTGTTTGTAAATGAATAACTTTATTTTATCCCCCCCCCCCTCAGTTACTAACCCATCTGTCCCCTACTAACTTTGCCACGGACATTAGTTCCAGGGCAGTAATTCCCTTTCCAATGATCCCTTACCCACTCTAAACCACTGTTTGGACACTTGATCCTCAGTGTTTTGGAGGACAAGCAACCTAGAAGGGTCACTAGATCTGTTGTTGCTTGATTTCCTTTGTACTCCTTTGTACTCTAATAGTGGCTCCTTGGTGGGTATGGAATCTGCCTCAGATGAATTTATTATTCTTCGCCCTATGGAAACTGAACTAGCCCCCTCCGACGCCGACCCCAGCAAAATTTTGGACTGCCTCCCGGACCCTTCCCCTACTGCCAGCAGTGCCGGAGCTACCCACTCAGCCATGGCACCCGCCTCGATACCCTCTCTACCCGATACAGTAGTGCTACCACCTACACCTATGGCCCAGGGTGCGCACCTCCCTCTGAAGTTCATGATCCTGTGAGCCCTACCATCCCTGCCCCACCCTCGTCAACTTCATGTGTGGTTACTCCCTCTGACGCCTCTTCACCCGTCACGACTACTACCACTATGTCAGTGCCGTCACCCGTCACACCGACTACCGTAGCGGTAGTCAGTGCCAACGACCACCACACCAACTACCACTACGTCGGTTCCGACGACCTCCATTGTGACGCTCTCCCCTCACATCGGACCTCAACTTGGTTATACGCGCCCACGTCGGTCCACGAGGAAAAAATACGTCCCTAGTCAGACGCTTACGGACTTTGACGCACTCTTTGGTCCAGATTATTGGCCCAGATTCCTCACTATCGAAACTAGAGACCTGATGATGGCTGCTGAATTAGAGAATGCTCTTCTGATGAACCATCGATCAACCAACTTGTCCTTCCGAGCTTCTACCTGAGTCCTCATGTGGACGGTTGAAGCATCCACCAAGGAACAATCAGGGGATTTTCTTTCCCTCACTGCCCTGAATGGTGTTCCTGTACACGTCTCCAAACATATGGAACTTAATTTCATTTCCTGCTCAGTTATACTGCCTCCTTCCAATGATCGCGACGGATTACCTGACAAATCAACATTGCTGTCTTCATTGCGGCTCCGTTACCCTGAGGTTGACGATGTCACTGTCTATCAGATCCCCAATAGACAAGATAAATCCCGTCCACCATTACGGGTGGCTCGAGTCAGGTTCGAGGGAAAAACCCTCCCTGAGACGATCAGAATTGAAGGCCAGAGGAGGGAAGTACGTCCATATAACCCCAGGCCCCTTCAATGCCAGCGCTGCTCCACTTTTGGTCACTCTACATCCAAATGCAGAAATACTGAGGTGTGTGCATACTGCGGTTCGACTGCCCATACCACCAATTGGAAGTGCGGCCAACCCAAGTGCGCCAACTGTGCTGGAGACCACCATGCACGAGCCCAACACTGCGTGTTCTACAGATATAATGCGGAGCTTCGGCTTCTTATGGATCGTTCATGCATGGCGGTCAGGGAAGCCAAGCAAGAACTGTGAGTAGGGGGAATCAAGGACCCAGCGCGTGACCCAACATATAGTTCGTGTGCTCGCACCAACGTTTCCCTACCCGCCATCCCTACAATGCCAGACTCGCACCTGACACCATCACATCCTCCTGCCGGTGCTATGGCATGTGGTGCACCGCTTCCTGCTGTCTCTGTCTCTCGTAGGTTTGATACGTTGGTTGAGACGCCAACTTCTGCCCCTACTGACCAGTCCTCGCCACCCATTGCGGATACTCCTCGCGCTGATACCTGTACCCATCCTCCACCCTCTACCTCAAATAAACGCCGGCCTGACTCCTCCCCGGAGCCTCCCAAATGCCCTCCTCCGAGAGACTTGCCTTCCGATGCCCTTCTCCAGCCAGATACAGGTAGCACTGAAATGGACACCGCTCCCGTTTCTTGCAAACGAGGTGCTGACGATGCTGCCTCTCCTACTCCTGATCATTCGTCCCCCCCTTCAAAACGTAAACCTCGTGAGGTTCCAGGTTCGCCCTGCCAGACCCGTCTTCCCTCCTCCTGCCCCGAGTCATTGCCTTCCCTCCCACAACGCCAGTCCATTCGCCCCCGTTCTCGCCGATCTGCCGTCCCCACTGCTACACCACCCACTTCCACTTTCCCACCTACTGTTACTCCTTCCCACTCTTCCAAGGGTAAGAAACACACTCCATCGACTGCCAAGAATGCGACAATACCTCCAAATCGCCACAGCCACCGCTGTGGCTGTCACGATTGTTTTGTCCAGGAGTGTCTTGGTGGTCGGGAGTGTCGTGCTCCCCCCACTCAATCCGTCATTACCACTTTATTTAAAACCTTCATACACCATCGTAAGTTACTTGCATCTGACGATCCGATCAATCACCCTCTCCAGTGCTACTGTACATATCACTTATCACATCTTGAAGCCCAGTCACAGTTGACTGCTACTGATATTCTCCGAGCGGTATCGTCTTGGTTACCTTCACGCTCCTGCAGTGCGACACCTCCTCGTCCCCCTGCGCCGCTCACACGGCAGTATTTACCATCTAGTACTGTCAATTTACACAATCTGACATCTCTTATCTGACCTTTTCAATTCCTATATCATCCAGTGGAATATTAATGGAATCTTTCCTAGAATTCGTCTAGGTGAGATCCAATGTCTCATTCGATCCTATGATCCCATGTGTTTATGCCTACAACACAGTGGAAATTACGACAGATCTATCCTTAACTACCATCTTGCCTGTCAGTCTCTTTCACCTAATGGTGAACTTGGCACCTCTATTTATGTCCATGCCAAGATCACCTTTGATCTGTTACCTCTCTGTGATAGTTTCCTCCAACATTCTCTCCTAACCCTTCATGCCCCTGATGGTACCTCGTTCACTATATGTAACGTGTACAATCAACCGGCTTTTCATTATGACCTTACCTTGCTCCAGCCCCTTTTAAATTCTCTTCCCTCACCCCTTTTACTAGTGGGTGATTTTAACCCACGTAGCCCGCTATGGGACCCCTCCTCCAGCACCTCTGATGCCCCTGGTATGCAGCTCGAGAATCTGGTACTGTGTGACGACTACTGTTGTCTCAATGAACCTGATTGTCATACGTATTTCTCCAGTACACACCATACATTTTCCTCGGTTGATGTTGCCTTCTGCTCTTCCGCCCTGGTTGATAAATTTGAATGGCGGCTCTGCGATGACTTGTACTCGAGTGACCATTACCCCATTCTCTTATCTTACTTACTCGTCCGACCTATTCCCTCACGGCCCCGTTATAAATTCTGTGAGGCTGATTGGGACAAATATGCCCACTACACTAGAGGGATTCCCCCATTCTACCCGACTCCAGGCCCTAACGCCATCAACTCCTTTCTGACGGACTTCATCATTGCTGCAGCTGACAAATCCATTCCCTCGACCGGTGCTGCCATTGCGAGGCGGACTGTACCCTGGTGGACCGATTCCCTCTCCAACCTCCTCCGCAGAAAGCGTGCATTAGGTCATCGTCTCAGCCGCCTTAACAAACGCTATCATACCCTTAGTGTATGCCGCTTTCTTATGCCAGCTGCCCTCCAAAAGCTTATACCCTTGTCCCTCACTATTATGGCTCTAAAACCCCACTACAACCGATTGAATGCTAAATTTCGCAAGGAGGTCCTCCATAGCCGTGCCTCTTCGTGGCAGTCGTATGTCTCTGCCATGAACCCATCCACCTCTATGTCCGTAGTGTGGCAAAAATATAAGAAGGTCAATGGGCTCCATCTCCATCCCCCGCGCCACGCCTTAATCGATCATGGCCGCACGGCACACGATACTCTAGAAATTGCCAACCTCTTAAGCCGTCATCTTGCCGCAGTTAGTAGTGACACTGGATACAGTGACACTTTCCGGCGTCACAAACATGCTGTTGAGTCGGTTCCTCTGAATTTTGAGACCCGAGAAGATTTTGACTATAACTCTCCCCTCACTATGGCTGAACTCGACCATGCTCTATCCACCTGCACTGGTTCCGCACCGGGTCACGATAATATCAGCTATGACTTATTACTACACCTCGCCCCCCTTGCCAAGTCATTTTTGTTGCAGTTCTATAACTATCTATGGACACGCCACTTTTTTCCTGATGCGTGGCGCCATGCCATTGTTATTCCCATTCCAAAACCTGGCAAAGACCCTAGTGTCCCAGCGAACTATAGGCCGATCTCCCTTACCAGTTGCCTTTGTAAGTTGATGGAAAAGATTGTTAACCCTCTCACATCCTGACGCGATTTTTGAGCCTATTAGGGATACTTTAAATCCTTTGTTACCGTCAGGGGTATCTATAAACCTTTAGTTTGTTTACTTCAACCTCTGCAGTTGTCTTTGAGTTAGCTGTGGGCAGAAAACTAATTTTGGAGAGGTAATTATAACAGTGAGAGTAATCTATTTCTTATTGCTAATCTGGCAACCTCTGCGTCCTATGGTCATGAGAGGGTTAA